>MU682730.1:186552-219212 GCA_026770625.1 Nicotiana glauca
GTTGGATTGAGTCTTGGAATTATTTGAGAAGAAGAGCAAAAAGTAGAATTGTCAAATCAAATCAAAGTAACAACTATTTTTTTAGTACTATTTTAAGCTTTACTTTATTAATATATTAAAAGTTTTTCTTTTTTTATATATGAAAGTAAAAAATATTATATATATTATTTATTTTTAAGAAAAAAAATCTTTAAACCTATAAAATATATAGTATTCCTAAAAAATGGGGCCTCTCAAAATTGAGGGCCTAAGGCACTTGCCTTATCCCATATACCTATAGAGTCGCCCCTGTTTCGTCTATTGGGTCTTCAGAGGAGGAGATGTATCAAGTTTAATATTCGAAGACTATGTGAAAAAGGGTTAATCCAATTCGTTATGCAAGAAAACTTATGCCAAGATGTAGGTTGTTAGCTTGCCGTTTGAATTATGGTACTAACCATATTTGACTTTTCTTTCGATGTAAAAGAATATATATTCTAGCTAATATTTCACGAATTTTTTTTATTTGTGTGGAAATAGATTAAAAGCTCCTTCTTCATTTAAATTAAGAGGGCGTTTGGCTAAGCTTATAAGCTGGTCAAACTAGCTTATAAACAACTTTTGACTTATCTACGCGTTTGGTAAAATTAAAAGTGCTTATAAGCTAGTGCTTATAAGCCAAAAATAAGCCAAAAGTCATAAGTTGGTCTCCCCCAACTTATCAAATTTCAGCTTATAAGCGCTTTAGATTTGACCAAAATATTTACTATTCTATCCCTAAAATACTTCTTTTTAAACAAAACTCTTTGTATACCCAATTTTTTAGATGCTTATTATTAATTTCAACACTTTTATCCAAATACGTAACTGCTTATTTTTTAAATCAGCTTCAGTAGTTAAAAGTGCTTTTCAGCACATATGCTTATCAGCTACTCTAAATCAGCTAAGCCAAACGGGCTCTAAGTTTCTTCGTACTCATTTGATAGAATCTACAATTCAGGCCTATTTAACCTTACATATAAATTTCCCTATGAAGGAAGTGTAACGAACCTACTTAATCCTATGATATTCAGAATAGAAAGTGAACAATGAGGTTTATCACCATTTTTAAAAAAAAGAAGAAGAAGCTTTTAGCAGAAAAACTTGAACTTTTTTTCAAAGTTTTGAAAACAAGGTAACTTCTCTAGAGAAGACCATCAAGCAAACATAATTGCAAAATTTTACATTATTTTGTGAAGGTGGGGCGGGCCGTTGGACCACCAAATATATATCTGTCCAATAAAACTGTTTTCTTTTTGTGATATTTTAGAGCCTTTTGTATTTCAAGAGAGGCCCTTTTCCTCAAGATGGCACTTAATTACTCACTGTTGCACATTGGTTTTATATACTTCTGTCGTATAGTACCAAAATTTACAGCTAGATATTTTATATCAAATTTTCTGAAATTGGTATAATATTAACAGTTGACACCCATGTTACTAATAATTTTGCTATATACACTTGAGTGCGTGTTTAATAATTTATCATTCTAGCTATGTGTTTAATAATTTATCATTCTAGCTATTTTCTTGTTTTATTTAATGAATTTAACCTCCGTTAAATCCTTCTTCTTACTCCTTGGTTAAAGAGATGTTGTACTCCCCATTATCTTCGTGATCGTCCACTGTATTTCAAGAGAGGCCCTTTTCCTCAAGATGGCACTTAATTACTCACCGTTGGTACCGAGAGGAATAGTGTCAATTCTGACTTTATACATTTTTTCCTCAGTTTTTAAGTAGTACACCCCTAGAAATCCTAGATCGGGCTCCAACCCTTCACCGCTAACGTGACAGTGCTGCCATTGTTCCGCGAGCTACCTCTCTTTCTTCGAGTTATTCACTGCTTCTTCTAAGTGTAATCCAACTCTGATCGTCCCATCTCCACTTTGGTTCTCCTGAATTCGACCCCAATTCTCTTACCCTTTGCTGAGGAGAGTCCATTGAGCTAAATGTTTCTATTGAACCATAATCCATGGTTTCTGTTTCGTCTACTGAATTCCAAATATCTAGATCAAGAATGCTCGTTGGTGAGCTTGTCATAAAATCTTGATTCGAATTGGATGTTTCCTCAAGAAATGGATGTCTGAGAAGTTCTTTAGCCGTCCATCTTTCTTTTGGATTTCTTCTAAAGCATTTGCTTAAGAAATCCTTTGCTTCTAAAGACAGAAACTTTGGAATTTCTGGAGATTGCCCTGAAAATGCTATTTTGTAAAGCAATGAAGCTGAATTAGTCACATTAGTCCAAGGTGATCCACTTGTGGCCATTTCTATAATTGTACATCCTAATGCCCATGTATCAGCTGCAAACCCCTGTTCTTCCCCACGCGCCACCTCCGGTGCCATGTACATCGGCGTGCCGCCAATTGGCTGGGCGGAAACAGCCGCTGTGCCGCCGTTCTTCTCCGCCGGATGAAGCCACCTAGCACAGCCAAAGTCTGCAATTTTGGCACCGGTTTTGCCTAACAAAATGTTTTGTCCCTTAATGTCACAGTGTACTATGCCCCTTGAATGTAGGTATTGTAGTCCTTGTAAAATTTGCCTCGTATAATACCCGATTAACGGCTCGTTAATCCTACCACCCTGTTTCCGAATTTCATCGGTAAGTGTACCTTCAGGCATATACTCCATCATAAGATTAGACATGAATTTGCCGTTCTCTTTTGTAACATCGTATCCCTTGTAGCTAACTATGAAAGTGGAGCTCAACTCGGACAGAATTGTCTGCTCTTTTTGTAACAACTGCGACTGGGATAACTCCACTGACTTGACGGCGAAAACATCATCGGAGCAACGTTCCTTGGCGACGTAGACGGCGGCAGAAGAGCCGTGGCCTATGGTATGCCCTCTGGTCCAATCCATTTAGAGAATAAGAAGGTTGGTAGGCAATATAAGAATTTTCGAAAGTGTTCTGGTTTTGGTTAGTTAGAAGATGCAAGAGAGGTATATATATATACTACATAATATGGTGAAAGTAGGAAGCTCCAAATTAGTTGGGTAGAGCTTAGGTGGCCTCTCGTTTCTCTTTAAAACTTTGACGATTGCTTTAACGGGAATTCACAACGTGGCCAAATGCTGGTGGCTATACGGCAGTTTGAGTAGGCTGGAGGACTGCCATTACTTGGCCAATTGGCTTGTCGCTATGTGGCTGCCTTTGTATATCAAAATGAGTTTAATCTAAAAGAATTCTTTTTATACAGCCAGGTCATATTAGTTAATTGTACATAAAAAGTCAAATTAGCAAACTAAAAAATAAGACAGGTTACTTATTGCACAGTTTAAATTAAATGGGTAAAATTAATTCTTATCATTTATGTTTTAGTAGGAAGTTAGATGCGGTAGATTGAATTGTGATCCTTTGTTTTATATGGAGTGTAACGACTTTGAAGATTAAATTTGGGAGTTAGGGAAGATGTTTGGTAAGTATCTTTTCATGAGAGTAGTTTGAACAACCAAAATGGATACTAGTATTCAATTATCTGTATATTCTACTTTTTAATGGGGATTGACTCCAATTGGAATTTGAAGTCAGCAAAGTTTTCACATGTTTATCCATTAAATTATAAACTTTACCATAGATTTTAATCTTCCTGGAAGCGGACAAGCATAACGTCAATCAGAATTAAAAAAATATCTCCCTATAGTTTAGTCTTTCAACAAGAGACAGATTTATCATATTAAAAGATGAGTTCTGAAGAAAAAATACTACTAAAAGATGAAACTTACCAAATTTTTCAGTCTGATCTTTTTTACCTTTTAAAATGTAAGCTAAAACCAACCTCTAGCAAGTACCGAAGTATTCTATTTGTTCACTTTTAGTTGTTCAATTTGGACTTTTCACGCCCCTTAAAAAAATGAAATACTTATTTTACAATTTTATCCATAATAAAGATATCATTTTCAAAAGTTTTGGTAAATGATTTGGGGAATGAATAGTTAATGATAATGATAAAATAAAAAAATAAAGATTACATACTAAAAATAAATATATTTTTAGTACAACAGACACGTAAAAGCGAACTAAGGAGGACTAGTTTGAAGAGAATAAGTGATCAGCAAATTCATACGTGAGTACATGGCCAACTAAATGCCTAGTTGTCCCTGTGACGCAAAGCCAGCAAATTTAGTTACTCCACTTAATTAATTCCGTCTTCCACAATTACCCAACCAAAATTCAAACACTTGGCATAATATTGTGATCTTATCCTTTGTTCCTACCTCTTCCAACTACTATAATTGTAAAGACTAAAGAGCGACGTGAAAGCCAACAATAAACATAACACGCCCACTTGTCCTTTCATTTACGATTTGGCAGGCTAACCAACTTCCTAATTTGCATTTTCCCAAATTCCTCAAGTGTAACTTTTTTGGTTTCTTTTTCAGTACTGTTTCACACAAGTTGGAGAAAAAAACGTTTCAAATGAGTTGACATGTCAGATCATTGCATACGATGTTCGGTATTCGTTTTAGGCCTGATAAATTTTAATTCGTATTGAGAAATCTATCTTTAACGAAGGTGACTCCATTTTTAGAACACAAAGTCTAAACCTCTTGTTAAGAATACAAGAATATTTATCAATCCACTATAACATGTGGTGGTTCCTCTATATATTTTTTGCGTTCAAATGACCCTCCACAAAATTTAATCATGTTTACTGCCAAATATTTTCAGTTTAGTTTAGCCACCTAGGATTTTCATATGAAGTTACTTTCGTAAATCTAGTACTCATTCGTTTAATTAAAGCTGAAAGTCAAAAATATTTTATTTGGAGAAATTGGTTTTTGATCTTACTTTTGACACCTTTTTAAAACTTTTGAACTTCAGAGTTTCGACAACTTCGAGATTTCAAAAAATGCCTAGTTTGCCTTGAAAGACAATCTATCTGGTATTCTTATAAGTTTATTTAAGAAAAAAAGAAATCACTTGCCCATTTTTTTTTTTTGGTTCTCTTTCACAAAAGTTAGAACTGCAAGCAGAGGCAGATCAAAATTTAAATTCTAGGGTTAAAACGCATTATATTTTGAGTTTATATCTGCTATTTCCTCCGGTCCACTTTAATTAATTTTTTTAATTTTTTTTGTCGTCCATAATATTTAATTTTTCCAGATATTAAGAAGAAATAAATTTCTTTTTTTCCAAAGTTGCCATTGGAGTAAATAGCTTAGGAGAATTTGATATATTTTCAACGAACAAATTAAGGTTAATATTGTTAATTTCATTGTTAATTAATGCTAAAAGGTAAATTTCTCAACATGCAATGTGTAAAAAAAGCCAAAAAAATCAATTAAAGTGGACCGGATGAAGTATTTTTTTTAAAAACAGTTTTAATGATTTTTACATTTAAATTTATATGTCATGTCGAAGGTATTGATTCAGATGAATCCAGTGCTTTGAAGTTGCATCCACTCAAAAAATTAAATATGGAGAAACAATTTGGTGGCCCTTTCTAATCTGATCTGTATTTTCTAGATTTAACACGTACGATGTGGCACAAGATTATATGTTGGAGGACATCGCAGATCTTATGGTAGACAATTAATTTCAGATCGAAATATGAACTGTTAATTTCGAAATACATAAAATACCTGTCACTGGCAGAGGCGGATTTACCTTAAGGAAAGTGGTGCACGTGCACCCATCCTACTTGATAGATTATATGTATTTCCTGTACACTTTTTTGACAAGATTTGCTATGCAGTGCAGTTGGCACCCATGGTAAAAGCAACGGATTTGGTGCCTCGGTCAGATGGGCACACAAGAATTTTTTTATTTAAGCTATTCCTTTCTTCTCCTGTTTTCATTCTACGTTTTCTACTCTTCTTTTTTGCTCCTTTCTCGTTTTCCTTTACTTTCTCATCTTGATTCTTGACAGCATTACCAATCCGATTAATTCTCCAAACTTTCATGTAAATAACAAATTAATGATTCGAATATTAGCTACTACAATATTAATTTTACTTATGTGATTTATATCTTTTGTCACTTGTGTGATTTATATTTTCTTTGCTTTTACTTGGTTTCTTTTACATTGCTGTCGAATAGTTGATGGATCTATACTCTAGCCATTTTTTATATTTTTTTTAATTTATCACCCTTTAAATAGTAAAAATATCTAGAAACTTTTGGTAAGTCCTGTAAAAGAACATATGCTATTGCATTCTACTTGTACTAGTGAATATTATATGGCATTTACAAAAAATACCGAAAACTAACCGAACCGTACCGATACCGAAGTGAAACCGATATGATTGGGACGGTTTCGAAAAGTCTAATTTTGATTATACATAATAGAATAATTGAAAACTTGGTAGGGTACAAATTTTATAAAATACCCGTTTGAACCAAACTATTGACACCCCTAATGGTGGACTCATGGTCTCAAAATTCTGGATACGCCTCTGGTCACTGGATGAATGATTTAGCCTTGATCCAACTTTCCTAAATGAGAAAATAAGTAAGGAGCTTAACTAATTCGAATTAAAGTGCTTAAATTGATGCTATACTAATACACGTGACTTAGCTGAAACTGCATATCTTAATCATTAGCTAACTCACACGCCATGCCTTCATACATGGGGGAACATGAAGCAGACAGGGACTATATATAATTAATAAAGTAATTAAATACTTTCAATTAGTTTCATAATTTTTTCTAGCATCTGCTTGCTAGAAGTAGATTCTATAGCGTGTATATGTCCGGCTAATCTAATTAAGTTTTAATACTGATATTGTGTCATACATCATGACAGTGGCGAAGCCAAGAATTTTATCTAGGGTATTCTAATGGAAACTTAGGGTCCACCAAACTGTATAGAGAACCTGGTTATCTATAAGTTCCCACAGAACACACACAATCAGAGCCAAGTAAATGACACAATAGAGTTTTACGTGAAAAACTTCCAGCTCACGGGATTAAAAACGACGACCTACACTCGTAGATTTCAACTTCACTAACTGAGCAAACTTCAGATTACAAATTATTGTAACCTAGTATTAAACTCTTAATCCCTCACTCACTTGCAATAACTTTATTACAAGCCTCTTTGTAATAAATCTATTACAGAGCTCACAACTCGACTAACTCTAGCCAATACACAAACACAAGGTTTATAATTTTACAAATGATTTCTTACACAATGCTTCTAGCTAAGCTAAGTAGGAATTACAAGTAAATCACTATAACAAAGATACAACACAACTAAGGACTAACACAGTGTTGGAAACTGGTCCTTCGTTCTTGAAGCCTTGATATCACTTAGAAGATGGCAGCACACTTGAGAGCGAACCTTAATGATTTTCAGATTGGTCAAGTGTTTTATTTTCCCTTACTTCAAGTTGGTAATATACAAGTGAAGTCACTTGGATGATAAAAGCAATTATCCGATACAAGGCATGTTCCATAAAGTGAATGCAACACTATTTACACTATTGCGTGTGTGCATAGAGAACAATGCAGCGCCTTTACTGAAGTGGAGTGTTGACTTGTACTGTCAGCAAAGGAACTGATGTAGATTTTTCCCTCAGTCGCCTCTTTGACTCAAGTTGTTGGAACTTGTGCCAAACTTGAGACTTGTTGTTTTTGAGCACTTTGAGGATGTGTAATAGTTCCCAATCTGATTCTTATCAACAAGTTTGTTAGATCATCAAAATACAAAAAAGCACATAACTTATCAAGTTCTCCATTTTTGATGATGACAAACTTATAATTGAAGTTCCCCCTGAGAACCAGATCTCTACACAATTTTCCTTGGAAAAAAAAACTTCTATTCCCCCCTGAGAATTTGTTCCCTCTTGTTGGCCCAAGTATAGATTAGTTTTGAAGACTGACAAAGGAACTCATGCATGAACCAGGTCCATCCCTTGTGTGCACAGATACAGGCAGATTCAAGCATGTGGGATACACGTGAAGGAGATAAGCTTAAATTGGTATATTTAGTATCTCCTAATAGAAAAAGCTGCATAATTGATAAGGCGAAAGACTCCTTAATCAAAGAGAACACTATCTAAGATAGGGAAGGAGTTAGAAGTTGAAATCAGCTAGAACTTTAGTTATTTCTTCATCTACTAACTCTATAAATTGCAAGATGTTCTCACATTACAGTTGTTGCACAAAAAAGCAGAAGTTAAACGTGAATTGAGAGCAAAATAGCAAGGAGTTTTGCAAGCAGTTCGTGTGTGATTCAAGTGTGCAAACCTGAAGCTACATGAACCAGATTGAAGAACCATCTCCATAAAGAGTTTTATGTGTCTTTCTTTATTTCTAATTCAATTGTAGTAGGTATTTTCATATTGTACCTTTCAACTTTATCTAGGAGCAATTGTAATAGGTACTTTGAGTATTCAAGTTAGAGTTAACTTGACGTTTTCGCAACAGTTAGAGGTTGGTTGCTACAATGGAATTAGAGGTAATCCTTAGGCTTATAAAGAGTTTTGTAAATGCTGTTTTGGATCAGTGATTTAGTGAAGTGTTGGGAAAATCCTACTAAGTAGTAGGTCGTGCTTTTTTCACCTTTTGAGTGGGGTGTTGTTCACGTAAAAATACTTGTATTTTTTACTTTCTACATTTATTATTCCGCAATAGTAGTAGAAGGAACACATAGAAGAATCAGGTCCTTCCATAATTAGTTTAAGCGAAAAATTGGTCACCACACAAATCACCCCCTCTCTTATGTGGTATTGAAGTATAAAATATCAATTGATATCAGAGCAGATTATCCTTGAAAAGGCTAACACCTTAAGAACAGATCAAGATGAGTGCACTACTTGAAAACTGGGAAGGGCAATCCACTGATAGGCCTCCGATCTTTAATGGCCAGTATTACTCTTGGTGGAAAAATAGGATGAGTGATCACATCATCAGAGAAGACTATCAGCTATGGGACATTGTCACTGATGGTCCCCTGGTTATCGTGAAGAAGAATGCTGAAGGAGTAGATGTGCCAAAAACAAGAGCTGACTACAATGATGATGACTTGAGTAAGTGGGAAAAGAATGTAAAGGCCAAGAAATAGCTTGTGTGTGGACTTGGTCCAGATGAGTATAATAGAATTCAAATCTTTACCACTGCTAAGGAAATCTGGGATACTTTGCAAGTGGATCATGAAGGATTACCTCAAGTGAAGAGGTCTAGAGGAATACTGTTGTATTCTCAATATGAAAATTTCACAATGAAGGAAGAGGAAACCATCCAGTAGATATATACAAGGTTCACCACACTGACAAATGAACTTAAGTCTCTTGAAAGAGTGATCCTTGAGTAAGATTAAGTTGAGAAGATTTTGACAAGGGTTCTGCCAGTCTCTTGGGAAAACAAAATCACTGCTATTCAGGAATCAAATAATATTTCTACCCTCAAGCTGGATGAACTAATTGGAAACCTTACTACCTATGAACTGAGAAGGAAAACCTTGAAAATGGACGCACCCAAGAAGGAAATAAGTCTAGCTCTCAGAATAGCTAAAGGTTCAGATCTGTAGGATGATGAAGTGGCCATGATCACAAAGGACTTCAAGAAGTACCTAATGAGAGGAACGAGTCCTTCAAGAAGTGGAAGCTACAGCAAACCAACGGTTCCTAAAAAATGGACAAATGAGGGGTGTTGCAATTTTGGGAAGACTGATCACCACATCAAAAACTGCCCTCAATGGGAAATTGAATGGAAGAAAGAAAGAGTTGAACGAAGGAACAAGAAGAAGGAACAGGTTCCACCCAAGAAGAACAAAGGATCAACAAAGGCTATGGTTGGTGCCTGGGGAGAAAGCTTAGATGAGGACTCAGAGGATGAAGATAGAGATGAACAAGCACTTATGGCAATTGGAGAATCCGATGAAGAATCTGAGGTGAGTATAATTTATCTCAAAGACAAGATTAAATTTTTGTCTAAAGAAAGGCTATCCGAGTTACTCTTGGATTTCATTAATGAATATGAGGATCTAAACAATAAAAGGAATATCTATCTAAGGAGTGTGTGATTTTGAAAGCTAAATGCAAAAATCTGGAACTTAGGGCTAGTGAAAGTGATAGTAAAAATGCTGAGTTAAAGAACCAGGTTCATGAACTTGACACCACTGTCCTAGAGCTAAAATCTGAAAATCTAAAACTCAAATTAGGAACAGGTAAAAAGAAAGTTGTTCACACACAAATCACATTAGAAGAAAACCTATGAAAAATAAAAGACGAGTTGTACAAAAGAGATGAGAAGATAAGAGTCCTAAAGGAGGATCTAAGCAAGGTTAAGCATGAGATAGACAGAACTTGTAAATGGAATAGGTCCTTCGATGCACTTTCATAGCTACATGAACACTATAGTAGCAATAAGAGAGGACTTGGCTACAGGACCCCTGCACCTAAGTGGGATCCCAAAAGCAAGTACCTCATACTTCCTGAGAATAGAATCTGCACACATTGTAGTAATACTAGTAACTATAAAAGTGAATGTAATGCAAAAGAAAAGGCTACTCAAAAGAATAAAATATTTGTTCAATGGAAAAGTAGGCAGTTAGGATGGGCTAAAAAGAATTTGATTCACCCTTTTTCCAATAGAAAGGGACCCAAATTAGTTTGGGTTCCTAAGACTAACCTCTGATTTCCTTTTGTGGGTCCAAGTGAAGGGGAGCAGCCAAATATGGTACAAGGATAACGGCTGCTCAAAGCATATGACAAGTATCAAGAACTAGTTCTTTTCACTTGAGGACCTCAAAGGAGGTAATGTCTCCTTTGGAAATGGGAAGAAATGTGAGATCATTGGGGCTAGAAAGGTAGGTAAGGCTGATTCTCACTCTATTGAGAATGTCTACTTGATATATGGCCTAAAGTACAGCCTAATCAGTGTATCACAATTGTGTGATAGAGGTAACTTGGTAGCATTCACCTCTACCAAATGTTTTATGATAAATCTTACCAGTGACAAGATTGTTTTGTAGGGAAAAAGAGTAAACAATATTTACATTGTAGATCTGTCCACACTTTTAGAAAATGAACTCAGTTGTTTAAGTGTGTTGGATAATGATCCCTCCTTTGGCACAAAAGACTTGGACATGCCAGTCTAAGTCAACTGAAGAAACTAGTCTCCAAGGACTTGGTGATAGGACAACCTAACATTAAGTTCAAGGAAGACAAAGTTTGAGAGGCTTGTGCAAGGGGGAAGCAGGTAAGATCGTCTTTCAAAAGCAAGAAAATGGTAAGTACCACTAGAACGATGGAACTGGTCCATATGGATCTTTGTGGACCAATGAGAACTCTGAGCAGAGGTGGTAAGAGATATGTTTTGGTGCTTGTTGATGATTACTCTAGGTTTACTTGGACATTATTTTTAACATCTAAAGATGAAGCATTTGAGATATGTACTTCTTTTGTTAGAAATACTCAGAAATAACTAGGTAATAAAGTTGTATCAATTAGGTCTGATCATGGAACTGAATTTATTAATGCTAAGTTTGCTGAATTTTGTGATGAGCATGGCATAGATCATAATTTTTCTGCTCCTAGGACTCCACAACAAAATGGAGTAGTTTAAAGAAAGTATTGGACATTAGAGGAAATGGCAAGGACTATGCTACTTGCTAGTAAATTGCCTCATAGCTTCTAGGCAGAAGCTGTGAACACAGCATGCTACATCATAAATAGTTGCATGACTAGACATCTTGTTAAGAAGATTCCCTATGAGTCACTTAAAGAGAGAAACCTAAATATATCCCATCTTAGGGCATTTAGATGCAAGTGCTTTGTGCACAATAATGGCAAAGACTCCCTAGGTAAATATGATCCCAGAAGTGATAAGGGAGTATTCTTTTGATATTCTTCACATAGTAAAGCTTATAAGATATAAATAAAAGAACTATGTGTGTAAAAAAAATGTATATGCTATTTTTTTTTAAAACTAACATTCTTTTTAAGAGGCAAGAACAAGATACTGAAGAGTGTGGGATGATAAGAAGTTCAAATGGTGAAAGCACAGTCCAGCCCGAAGATGCATCACAGGAAGAAACAAGTGATGGAACAGGTCCTTCCACCCAGGGTAACATGACAGGGGGAACTGACTAGAGAAGAACTGATCCTCAAACCTCGTGGGAACCTGTCCATAAACCTATTCCTCAGTAATAAAATCAGTAAGGAAAATCCAAAAAAGTCCCACTTGACTGCTGTCAAGAGAATATTGAGATACTTGAAAGGCACCACTGACATTTGCCTTTGGTATCCAAAAGGTAGTAATTTTAACCTAGTGGGATATGCTGACGCTGATTGTGCAGAGTTCCTTGTGGATAGGAATATCACCTCAGGTATAGCACACTTCCTTGGTTCATGTCTTGTGTCATGGGCTACCAAAAAGCAAAATCCAGTGGCCTTATCTACTGTTGAAGCGGAGTATGTTGCTGCTGCTTCATGTTGTGCTCAATTGTTGTTGATCAAACATCAATTATTGAACTTTGGAATTGATGTTGGTTGCATCCCTATTTTTTGTGATGATACTAGTTCTATTAGTATGGCAAAGAACGCGGTTCATCATAAGAGAACTAAGCACATAGATGTTAGGCACCATTTTTAGGGACAACTATGAGAAAGGCTTGATCTCTGTGGAGTTTTGTGCTACTGACAAGCAAATTGCTGACATCTTAACAAAAGCCTTAAGTATAGATCACTTTGAGAGGAATAAGTTGGAATTAGAGATGACTAAGATCACCTAAAAGGACTAGTTCAAGGTTAAACGAAAAAATGAAAAAAAAAATTAAAAAACAATTTGGTTAGAAAGTCTGTAAATTGTATATAATTAGATTAAATCTTGCTCAGTCTCATACTTTTCATAGTATACTCTTGTTCCATGTATTAAAATGACCCATTAATCTCTAATAATATTTTCTATATTTTGGAAAATTTAGACATACACAAGAGAATTGTCAGGGAAAAACCTGGATTATCAAGATAACACGATATATTTTCTACACTCTGTATAATTTAAAATAACTATATTTGAATGATGAGCAGAGTCCTACCAAATACCAAATTTCTTTTGAACTTATCTGTTACAAGTGAACCAGTTACGTTCAAGACTCCTGACTATATTAAACTACCTAAATTCTTTTAAGTCTGCTACTCAGAGGGAAGAAAGTGGTTCTTCTGAAACCGAACAGGTATCTTCAGATTCTAAAGTTTCTCCTGAGACTATTTCTAAAGTTGCTGCAAATTTAGAGAATAGATTTGTAGGATCTATAGCAGGCGTTAAGACTTCATAATCTGAAGAAGTTAGTGGTAAAAATGAAAATGAAAAAAAGGAGAGCAAGGGTGCTAGAAGTACTATGAGGGAAAAGAGGACAAGAGTGGCTGATTCTTCACCCACTCCTATGAGTTTAACCAAAGACGCAGGTGCAATGGTTGTTTTGGGAGATGAACCTGGTTCATTTATAGAGGAAACCGCTGAAGAAAGTGATTGAAAGCTATAATCCAGCTTCCTAATAGAGTTATCTGTGTTACCAAAACTCATACCATTTCCTATGGCTTCATTCTCACAACTGTGCTTGCGTATTTCAATGTACCTACGAAAAAGTGGGAGGTTAGTACAAATATTGATCATTTTTGGGTTAATACTCTGCTTGCTTGTGATTATGAAGTCAATGTTACTCCTAAAGAACCTAGTTCATCTAGAAAGGTACCGCTGAATAGCAATGTCAGAGCCTTGGTGCAAGAAAGTGGGGCTAAGGATGCTGAGATTGAAAGACTGAAGAAGAGGTTGGTTGAGGTGGAGACTAAGAGAGATGCTCTCATAACTGAGCTGACAAGAGAAAAAAGAAGAATGATAGCATTCTTCAAGGTATGTTGAAACTCCTCCAAGTCAATAATCAAGCACCTAGTTCTTCCCAGCCTTAAGCTTCCTAGCCTAGTTTAGTTTAACCAGAGACCCAGCTGGGGACATTTTGTTTCTTTTGCTTATGTATTTAGTATTTTTATTTCTTCTTATGCTTTGTGGTAGATTCTTATCAATCATCAATGAAATTTACTGTCTTTTGCTCTAATTGTTTGTTTATATTTCTTTGATGGTTAAAATTCTTAGCTTGATCTATGATGATTAATCCATGTTTGCATTTGAAGTAGCTCCAGTGGCCATGAGTAAGTTTTAAAATCTAGTTAATCTCACATTTTTATGCAACTTTTCGATAATGCCAAAAGGGGAAAAAGTTTGTGCTTTAAACAAGTGATGTTTACACTTTGAATAGTGATGTTTATAACCTAATGTACCTGGTCCTTGATGATAAGTGATAAAAAAGAAAACTGCTCTGACATTATATTGATGGTGAGCTGAGTTAAAATAGGGCCTAAGCTTAAGAAAAGCATAGAGTTTGTCATCATCAAAAAGGGGGAATTTGTTGGCCTAAGAATATGTTAGTTTTGATGACTGACAAAGGAACTCAGGCATGAACTAGGTCCATTCCTTGTGTGCATATAAACGGGCAGATTTGAGCATGTGGGATACACGTGAAGAAGATAAGCTTAAATTGGTGTATTTAGTATCTCCTTATCGAAAATGTTGCATAATTGATAAGGAGAAGGACTCCTTAATCAAAGAGAACACTATCCAAGATAGGGAAGGAGTTAGAAGTTGAAATCAACGAGAACTCTTCCACTAAGGAAGAGTTGCATCAGAACTCTAGTTATTTCTTCATCTACTAACTCTATAAATTAAAGGATGTTCTCACATTACAGTTGTTGCACAAAAATGCTAAGTTAAACGTGAATTGAGAGCAAAATAACAAGGCTTTTTGCAAGCAGTTCGTGTGTGATTCAAGTGTGCAAACCTGAAGCTACATGAACTAGATCGATGAACCAGCTCCATAAAGAGTTTTATGTGTCTTTCTTTATTTCCAGTTCAATTGTAGTAGGTGTTTTCTTGTTCCTTTAAGCTTTATCTAGAATCAATTGTAATAAGTACTTTGAGTATTCAAGTTAGAGTTAACTTGAAGTTGTTGCAACAGTTAGAGGCTGGTTGCTACAAAGGGATTAGAGGTAATCCTTAGGTTTATAAAGAGTTTTGTAAATGCTGTTTTGGGTCAGTGATTTAGTAAAGTGTTGGGGAAATACTATTGAGTAGTAGGTCATGGTTTTTTACCTTTTGAGCTGGGTGTTTTCCATGTAAAAATACTCGTATTATTTACTTTCTATATTTATTATTCCACAACAGTAGTATAAGGAACACATAGGTGAACCATGTCCTTCCATAATTAGTTTAAGCAAAAAATTGGTCACCACACTAATCACCCCCCTCTTGTGTAGTATTGAAGTGTAAAACAACACCACTCTCAATTATAAATTTTCGTCCCCCTTTTGGAATCATAAAAATATTAGACACAAGCAATAGGTAAAAAAGAAGTGTAGCAACGTTAACTCATGTCACATGTGTGCACACAACATGGCTAAAAGCAGAGCGCAAGAGTATAACATGCATAACAACAGATGCGATGCTCATTAATTTGAAAGAGAAAAGAGCATAAATAGTAGTACCATTGTTACAAAACCATTCACAAAAAAACAACTTAAAAAGTACCAGTCATAGAAACAACAAAAATAACTAAGGTAGGACATGCATCATTCAACTGGATACTAGGAATGGAATTGTTTTATGGGGCACTGGAACAGGGAGAAAGGATGAGGAGGTAAGGGTTCTAAGAAGAATGTCCATTCGGGCATTTGCAGATACTTGTTCGCTAAGCAGCTGCTCTTTCAGGTCCTCGACCTAATTCTGGAAATCTTAATTTTTTTGGCTCAGGCGAGAAACCTCTGTGCCTTGTGCACTGCTGGAACCAGGTGCCTCCTAGGCCTGACTAAGCTGCCCTTCAAGAATGGCATTACATTTCTTCAATCTCCTTATCTCCTCATTTGCATCATTCTGAGCATCAATCAATTGAGAGATAGTGGAATTGCTGCCAACACCCCTTTCTTGTTAATACACTCATAATCCTCCAAGGTAGTCTTTCAGAAAGTTTGCTTGCGAGTTCCCACTGTTGCTCTTCCCAAGGGGACCTTGAAGAATTTAAACACTTTAGTGAGTAGGAACACATAAGGCAAACCATGTTTGTCATCCTTGAAGTCTGCCACTTTCTTCATATGCTCAATCATAAGACCATACATATTGGTAGTGGTGTAAGCATCCACTGCTTCCATGAGGAATATTTCTGCTTTTGAAGTGATAGAACATCTTTCTGTGTGGAAACAAGACCTTATTCCCCATCTCAAACAAAAGTTGATACACTGGAAGGAGGGCCTTCTTGTGCACCTGTTCCCCCTGTTTCACAACATCATCCTTCAGAATGGCACTTCTGATATTGGAAGAACAGGTCCCCTCAATGGATGAGATCCCTTCAATAAACACTCCCAAAGTATTCCCTAACACACCCTCCTCCATCACAAAATCTACATCGTTGATCTTCAAATAAATGTTATCATCTTCCACTGTAAACATATGTGCGTAAAAGATATGTACCTCTTTCTCATACACCTTGGGGATCTCATTGGTGAACAAGTGTTTCCACTTTTGAAACTCACAAATGTTATCCAGTTTTCTCATCCCTAACATGTCAAGAATGTAAAGAGCAAAATTTCTACCCCATAGTACCCTCTGGTTCCTAAGGTTTTCTCTACCTCTATCCTTTGACACAGTCACTTTGGCCTTCTTGGCGGAACCAGGTTCCTTGGTGTCACCAGCCTTCCTCTTCACAGACTTCATCACATTTTCCTCCTTCTATTCAGACTTCTCAGAAGATTTCTCACTAGACTTGTCTCCCTCGACATTTTTCACTCCCACAGTTTTCATAGATGACTTTTTCCTAGGTTTTGGAATCACAGGTTTCTTAGAGGATTTAAGAATTAAGGAAGCATGTTCCTTATTAACCACTTCATTGTCAATATAAAATCAAGTGCTGGAGGCACCTCCTCCTCATTCACTAGCTTTACCCCTTTCACCAACCTCCTTTTCTTCTCTTCTTTGTTTTTCTTCAGAACAAATTCAAGGGCTTCCTTCTTTTGTAGAATTGTAGGGTCTTTTAAGAGTGAAATCTTTGGGAACTACCATTCCACTTCTAGCAACAATGAAGCTTGCCACAGTTAAATTATCATAGTCTTCCTTACTGTTTTCATTTTCCTCTTCACATAAAGGCCTCATCTCAGGAATGATAAAGTTTAACAACTCAACATCAAAGTGAAGAGAATGAGCAGGATCACTATTGACCTGGGGCTATTTTGAGGACCAAGGGGTTGTTTCCCTAGTAGTACTAACTGGTGACAAATTTTCAAGGGGCACCAGTTCTCTGCCCTCCGCTTTTTGACTTTCATCTTCCTTGAGACCCAATGATCTCATTATCAACCTAATTACCACCAACCAACCCTCCCTCTGCAGCAATTAGTAACATGTTCTCAATAGCTTCTTTCTTATTTACCCCCAAAATTGAATCAGATGATGCACGAAGAACATTACCTGTAGGAGTGGCAATATTCAGATCAAAGCTTGGAGCAGACACTGCTAAACCTTCACCACTACATACCATATATTGTTGGTTTTTAGAACTTTCCCCAACCTTTTGACTAGAAACTTCTTGTCTCTCGTCTCCTTCTATTTTTTTATCTTCTACCATTTTTTCAAGAGGGGCATAAGGAGAGGTCGCAACAATGAATATTTTATGGTTTTGAGTATTATGACTGTGGTTAGAAATAGAACTTGAGTTTTTTGGAGAAGAAAAAGTAGGTGGTTGTTGGTTTGATGTAAGCGTTTGACAGGGTAATGGTTGGGACTAGGACTCTCGCTATAGTGCTTCGTGAGACGAAGACACAGTGGGGATGACACTAGAAGTGATTGAAATTTCTGGATTCTAGGACACACTAGAGTTTTAAAGTAAGGACACTATAAGGAGAGAGTTTTATTTGTGAGAGAAAGGGAATTTTAGGCTTTTATATGGATAGTTAGAAAGAGACGTATTTTGGGGTTATTTAGAGGAGATGAGGGACCGGTTACAAATAGGTATGAATTACTGGTTAGATGGGTCGGTTTGTAACGGGTGTGATGTTTTAGTTCTAAATATATGAGAGATATTGAGATACAGAAGCATTTAATGACATGTCACTTGTTAAAGCCGTTAAAAATGTGCATGGGAGTATAAAGGAACTACTAACCTGAGTCAAGGGAACCAGGTTCCCTAACTTAGTTTTGTAAAAGTGAGCCTTATCCTTTACCAAGATGCAACGTTATTAGTTGCTTGTTTGCTCTGTGATTTCCATGCATGTTTACTTGTAACGGTATAGAGATGAGTTAAAAATTACCAAAAAACACTTTCTAGAAGTTTTACTTGTTCATTCTTTCATAGCCAATAATTGAGGGACCTGGTGCTCAATTTATCAACCCCAATGCCAATCGATTCTCTTCAAAATACTCTCTGCTCAGTGCTTTGGTGAAGATATCTACTACTTGGTCCTCTGTTTTGTAGAACTTCATGCAGATAAGACATTTTTCAACATTGACTCTAAGAAAATGATGCCGTAGATTAATGTGCTTTGTTCTCTTATGCTGAACCGAGTTCTTTTTCATGTTGAGAGCACTAGTGTTATCACACAGTAATGGCACATAGTCAAAAAATACACCAAAATCCTCTAGTTGTTGCTTGATCCACACTAGCTGAGCATAACAAGAGATAGTTGCCATACACTCAATTTCAGTGGTTGAAAGAGCCATATAGTTTTGTTTCTTTGTACCCCATGAAATCAAACACGACCCAAGAAAATGTGCCATGCTAGATGTGCTTTTTCTATCCAATAGATAACAAGCATAATCAACATCAAAATTAAGCAAAATTGTCTCTTGAAGGATAGTAGAGAACCAGATCTTGCATTCCTATGAGATACCTTAAAATCCTTTTGGAAGATTTAAGATGAGATTCCTTTGGACTGGATTGGAATCTAGCACATAATCCCACACTGAATTCGATATCAGGTCTAGTAGCTGTGAGATACAAGAGTGAACCAATGATACCTCTATACATGGTTTCGTTCATAGGAGTATCAGGTTCATCCATGTCCAGACTAGTGGTAGTGGCAATAAGAGTATCAATGGTCTTTGAACTTTTCGTCTCAAATATCTCCAGGAGCTCTTTAATGTACTTCTGCTGACTTATCATCGTTCCCTTAGTGTTTTTCTTAACTTGTAACCCTAGGAAAAAATTCATACTCATTTCAAACTCGCTTCCCATAAGCTTTGCAAAATCCTCACAGAAGGAATTATTTGTTGCACCGAAGATGATGTCGTAAACATAGACTTGCACAATGAGCAGGTTCCTCCCCCGTCTTTTGGAAATAGGGTGTTGTCGATTTTTCCTCTTGTAAAGCCATTTTCAAGAAGGAACTTGGACAACCTTTCATAACATGGATGAGAGGCGTGCTTTGGTCCATATAATGACTTTTCAAGTTTGAATATATGTTCAGGATGCTCTGACACTCAAAACCAGATAATTGTTTGACAAGTACTTCTTTCTTTAAATATCCATTCAGAAATGCACTTTTGACATCCATTGCAACATTTTAAAGTCCATATGAGATAAAAAGGCAATAAGGATTATGATGGCTTCCATTTGAGCAACTGGGGCAAAATTCTCATAATCGTCGATCCCTTCTTCTTGATTATTGCCTTGCACTACTGACCTGGTATTGTTCCTTGTTGTATTCCCAAATTCATCAAGCTTGTTTCTGAACACTCATCTAGTTCCTATAACAGTTCTGTCCAGGGTCCAGGAACCAGGTGCCATACGTTGTTCCTCTCAATTTGATGGAGTTCATCTTGCATAACAGTAATCCAGTCAGCATCTTTTAATGCTTCCTTGATATTTTTGGGCTTTTGAGAAAGGAAAACTAAGGAGGGAAGTGAACTTCTTGGCTTTGATCTGGTTTGAATCCTTGAGTCAAGATGAGTGATTACATTTTTGAGAGGATGTGAACTTTTGTGCTTCCAGTTAGACATTTGAATCTCATTATGAGAAGACCCGGGTTTCTTTTGAATGGGATCCATTGATAGCATTAATGGAGGAGTGAGTTTCACTTCTCAACTCAACATTAGGAGTTCCTTGCACGACATTAGCTACTCCGTTCTTTGCTTAAGTTGTTGTGATAGAGGAACCAAGTTCCTCTATATCAGCTGGAGATTCTGTTGTATCTTCTTCGTTGGATTCCTTGACTTGACTCATCATGTTAGACTTTTCATTTACAATATCAATGACTTCTCTGGGAACCTTTGACTACTCTACGTCTTGATCAACCTTATCATATGAATCTTTCCCACATAAGTGGTTTGTTTCATCAAAGATCACATGTATGCTTTCTTCAACATATTGAGTGATTTTGTTATAGACTTTGCATGCTTTACTTTGTGATGAATGTCCAAGAAAGATTCCTTCATCACTCTTTGCATCAAAATTTCCTAGCACTTCCGTACCATTATTAAGAACAAAACATTTGCAGCCGAAAGTTCTCAAGGGAGTTAGCTTGGGTTCCCTCCCATTCATCAGTTGATATGGGGTATTGTTCAAGAAGGACTTGATCATGCACCTGTTCACCAAATAACATGCAATGTTGACTACCTCTGCCCAAAAACCTTTTGCAATACCACTGTCAATCAGCATAGGCCTTGCCATGTCTTCAAGAGTCCTATTTTTCCTCTGCACAATACCATTTTGTCGGGGTTTTCTTAGAGTTAAAAAATTATGACTTAAACCATTTTCAGCACAGAATTCATTTAATTTTGCATTGTCAAACTTTGTGCCATGATCGGATCTTATACTCATAATATTATGCCTCATTTTCACTTGAATATTCTTCACAAAGGAAGCAAACATTGGAAAAGTTTCATCCTTGGTTTTGAGGAACAAGTTCCATGTGAATCTGGAGTAGTCATCTACTATGACGAAAATGTACTCCTTTCCTCCTCGGCTCTTCACCCTCATAGGTCCATACAGATCCATATGGAGGAGATCAAGTGGCCTTGAGGTGCTTAATTCCTTTTTGGGCTTGAAGGAGGACCTGACTTGCTTTCTTCTTACACATGCATCACACACCTTGTGATCTTTGAACCTTGACTTAGGCAGCCCACGAACCATGTCCTTCTTGACCAACTTGTTCAGCAACGAAAAGTTTGCATTTCCCAATCTTCTATCCCACAATTCAGCATCTTCATCAACAATAATCAAGCATGTAAGATCCTCGTTGTTCAAACACTCAAAATCAGCAACATAGATATGTTTGAATCTCTTTTCCATCAGAACCACTTTACTAGTTACAAGAATTGTAACAGTGTAAGTCTTTGATAAGAATTCCACTTTGTTTGCTTTGTCGCAAATTTGAGAAACACTCAGCAGGCTATATTTCAAGCCATTCACAGAGCACACATTCTCAATTGAATGAGTGAGTATCTTCCCAACTGTTCCTACTCCCAGAATGTATCCCTTTTTGCCATTGCTAAAGGACACACTCCCTCCTTGCAGGGCTTTGAGTGAAAGAAAATCATCGGTACTTCTAGTCATATTCTTAGAGCAACTACTATACATATACCATTTTTGGCTGCTTCCCTTCACGTCTCTACACACAATAAGATCAAGGGTTAGACTTAGGAACCCAAAAAAGTTTGGGTCCCTTGTAGTGAGGAAAAACGTGAATCAAAATCTTTTTGTCCAAACATGCATCACGTTTTTTATTTGAGGAACTAGGTTCTTTAGCTATAGTTACTTTTTTAGCAAAAACATTGGTTTTTGTTGGGACTGAAATCTAGCTTTATAGATTTCTTTAAAGTGCCCAGTGTTACCACAGTGAGTGCAAAGCCAATTATCAGGAACAGTAACGTATTTGCAATGCGGATTGTAGGGAGTCTTTTCTTTTTGGAACCTAATTCACTGCATGTTCCCCCATTATACTTATACATGGTAGTGATTGCATCAGAAGACCAGGTCCACTTAAGAGATTTTTTTAGGTCATTTTTAACTCTACCTAGATCTTTCTTAAACTGACCGTTTCTTTCAAGTCAGCACACATACTAGATTCACCATTTTTAGCTCATTTTAAAGTTTAAGGTGTGCCTCACTTGTAACTTCCTTTCCCTTTTGAATGTTCCCAGAACTGCTTTCCCTGTTTAGTTCCTTATATTTTCTTTTAGATCCACAACTACTACTAACAAGTAATCTTTCTCAGGCTCTGCGTTTGCAATTTTTCCTGGTAAAGCCTCTTTTTTCCTTTTTAAATCCTCAATTGTTTCTTTTAAATCAATCACTATGACTACTAAATCATCTCTCTCATGTTCTACCTCTCCTAGTTCTATAGTTAGCACATTTTTATCATTAATGAGATTATGATATGTATGAATTAGGACATTTGCCAATGATATAAGCTTCTTTTGAGAATAAGTCTTCAAATTTCTTTCAACATATAGAAAGTTTACCTCATCGTCATCATCATCTTCATCCTCATCAAATTTTTCCATCATGGCAAAGATAGAGTCATATTCAGCTGCTTCGATTTCAATGGCCATCATGGATGTGTCACCTTGTTCATCATCTCCTTTAGATTCACTGGAGGAATATCCCCATGCAGCAAGAGCTTGTTTCACAACATTATCAGCGACATCCTTCCTCTTGAATCTCCTGTTAGGAACTGGGTTCCTCTTGGCTGCTTTGTCTGTGTTGTACTTGTACTGATCTTTCTTGTGCAGAGGACAATCTTTGATAAAATTTCCTGGCTTCCCACATTTATGACACAAGTCATAGCCTTTTGGTCTGCTGGAGCTACCCCTTTTTGGAATGCCTCTATTTTTATGCACCATTTTCTGAAATCTTTTTGTCAAATAAGCCATGTTAGCATCCTCGCCACTTGAGTCATTATTTTCATCCTTGAGGACCAGGTGCTTCTCCTTCTTGAGTTATATTTTTTTTCATGGTCCTTCTTATTCTTCATTTCATAGGTATTCAAATTTCCGATAAGTTCATCAATGGTCACCTTTTGCAGATCCTTTGCCTCAGTGTTAACATTGACTTTGCTTTCATAGGAACCAGGTAATACACTATGTATTTTACTGACAAGTTTGTTCCTTGGAATGATCTCTCCTAGAGAGTGAAGCTCGTTGATGATGGAAGTGAATCGAGTGTGCATGTCCTGAATGGACTCATCATCGTTCATCCTGAAGAGTTCATACTCAATGGTGGTCATGTCGATCTTCGACTGCTTGAATTGAGTTGTTCCTTCATGTTCCATTTGAAGAGCCTCCTAGATCTCCTTGGCAGATTGACATGCAAAGATTCTGTTATACTCCTCTGGTCCAATACCACAAATGAGAATCTTTTTTGCTTGGAAGTTCTTTTCTATAGCTTTGCGGTCAGCATTGTTATACTCCTTCCTTGTCTTTGGAACTGTTACTTCTGGCTCACCAATGGTATTCATGGGAATGAAGGTTCCATCACAGATGATGTCCTAGAACTCTAAATCTTCAACCATAACAAAATCATGCATCCATGTCTTCCACCATCCACAATATTGTCTATTGAATCTTGGTGGTCTGTAGGTTGATTGACTTTCTTCAATGTTTGGTGGAGCAGCCATGTGGATCCTTTCTAGGTGTTGTTAGCCTTGTAGAAAGAACCTACTCTAATACCAATTGATGGAAACTTAGGGTCAACCAAACTTTATAGTGAACCTGGTTCTGTATTAGTTCCCACAGAACACACACAATCGGAGATAAGTAAATTACACTACAGAGTTTTACGTCGAAAACTCCCAGCTCGCGGGATTAAAAATCACAACCTACACTCGTAGGATTTCAACTTCACTAACTGTGCAAAGTTCAGATTACAAACTATTATAACTTAGGAATTAAACTCTTAATCCCTCACTCACTTGTAAAAATTCTATTACAAGTGTCTTTGTAATAACTCTATTACAAAGCTCACAACTCGATTAACTCTATCCAAGACACAAACACAAGGTTTATGATTCTACAAATAATTTCTTGCACAATGCTTCTTGCTATGCTATGTAGGAATTACAAGTATATCACTCTAACAAAGGTACAACACAATTAAGGACATATGGTAACACAGTACTGGAAATTGGTCCTTCGTTCTTGAAGCCTGGAAGTCACTTGGAAGATGGCAGCACACTTGAGACAGAAACTTAATGGTTTTCAGATTGGTCAAGTGTTTTATTTTCCCTTTCTTCATGTTGGTATTATACAAGTGAGGTCACTTGGATGATGTAAGCAATTATCCAGTACAAGGCATTCTCCATAAAGTGACTGCTGCATTGTTTACACTGTTGCGTGTGTGCAGAGAGAATAGTGCAACAACTTTACAACTATGGAGAGTTGATTGTACAATCAACAAGGGAACTGATGTTCATCTGTCCCCTCAGTCGTGACTCAAGTTATTGGAACTTGTGCTAGACTTGAGACTTGTTATTTTTTAGCACTCTGAGGATGCGTAACAGGTTCCGAATCGGGTTCTTATCAAGAAGTTTGTTAGATCATCAAAATACAAAAAGGCACATAACTTATCATTTCAACCTTGAACAAAGTAAGAAATAAATCATGATAAAGAGTGTTCTATATATTAAATACCTATAAAATCCAATATCTAGGGTATTCAAACATGAAAGAAATCAGTTGATCACCCTTAGGGCTATGTAACTTCGCTTTGCGTCACGAGCACTACTAGAAATCCGGGCAAAATTATCCCAAAAAACCAACCAAAGTTGGTCGGTAATGGCCAATAACCATCTTAAAAGCGACCATTTACGTGTGGACGATATTTTCAAGGTCGGAAGGGCATACCGGCCAAAGTTGGTTGGAAATTACCGACAAACTTTGGTCGGTCCATTAAATTCAGAAAGGAAAGTATTGCCGAAAAGATCGACCAAAGTTGGTCGTCTTTGGTCGGTATTTTAATTATATAATTAAAAATACCCCATATGGGAATCGAACCAGGGTAGGTACTATGGCAGGATACTATTTAACCACTAGATCATTGATGCATTTTATTTTAAGACTGTCTTCAATTCATTTATACTCTTTAATTGTATTTTCGCACGAAAATAACTGACCAAAGTTGATCGATTTTATTAAAAAATAAAATTACCGATCAAAGTTGGCCAGTTTTATAAAATGACTGACCGAATTAACAGACCAATTTCGATCATTTTTTAATATTAATTTTAATTTATTTTAAATTAAAAGCCAACCAAAGTTGGTCGGTTTCTTGAAAAATAAATTTTACGGGACTCAATTATAGTTTCCTACACTTTTGCGCCAACGAAAACAGAACAAAGTTGGTCGGTTTCGAAAAAAATTAAAAAATAAAATATTTTGAGAAACTGACCAACTTTGGCCGGTTTTTTGACCGACCGTCGGCCTTGGTCGGTTTTTTCTGAATTTTTAGTAGTGGAGGCCCATGTAATGAGGTAATCTTTTGAGGTCGTGGTACAGATCCCCGATCCCGAATAGAGCATTACCACTCACGTGGAGGGGTTCCTAAGTGTCTATACTTACCCCTTTACACTTGATCCTATCGACCTAGTCATTATTGATTTTTGCAAGAGGTACCAGGTTACCCTCGGCCAGGTTCACCCTCATTTTGGCACATTGTGATCATGATCCGCTTCTTTTCCAGTAAGGCCAATGGGCTGGAGTTCACCCTCAACCACTTAATACGGATATATCGACCTCAGTTTTTACGAGGGTTGATCATGCTCCAATGTTGAGAAACGAAGGCCTTTTTTGCGAGCAACAATAAGGACAAGGATCGGGGTTGGATGAGACGGTTCGCACGGGTAAAGACCTGTGACCTCATCCCAGAGGAGAAATTGCTATTCCCAGAGAAGTAGAACCCCGATCCTAAGTGACTTATTTACCCATTGGTCTTCGTATTCCATTTTTTACTTTATGTAATGCCTTCATTTATTTTGCAGCGGTATCTTGGATGCCTCACGCGGTCGCCGACCTTGAAGATTGGGTTTGGAAGTTGTCCGCGACTTCCTCCTATGACGAGCGTTGTTGGCATTACTTTGCAAGAGGTAGATGGGAAGCCAAATATCATGGTAAGTTTATCCTGTAAGCTTTTGATAAACCTTTTTTTCTATAACATTTTTCTTTATTTATACTTGACTCTCTTTGATGCAGTCATTGGAGATGTCGATGAAATGAGGCCAGTCCCGCCTGGGGAAGAGGTCGAGTGCCCGATTCGGAAGTCACATAAAGATAACAAGAGGAAGAGGGTCTCAGAGTTCGAGGACCCCAACCTACAAGGGCTCCAGTTAGGACACGCAGGAGAAATCTCATCTCCGTGGCTATAAAGTCGACCTGGTGGTTCGATCAAGGAAGCCGGCCGAGGTTGCCAAGCCTTCCAAGTCAGAGGCGATTATCGAAACCATGCCTCATGATGAGGAGGATTTGAACAAAGATTCGGGAAAAGCCCCTAAATTGCCCGAGGCTGAGATTATCACTCGGCCATCGACAAGCATGTCGGATGAGGCCGATTCTGAGACCTCCAGGGCTGAATAGAGTGCTCCGAGCGATTCACTCGGGGCAATGAAAATATGTCACTCCTCTTATATAGCTTGCTTTTCTAAAGAGGCTATAAAGGATGCTCGGGCTCTACAGATCCGTGATATAGGCGGAGTCCCCAGTGAAGAGAATCCCTTCCGGGATTGTTTTACCGGGGTTGATGATGCTGGTTATCTCAACAATGCATCTACCCTTTTTGAAGAGGCCCAAAGCCTTTTATCTTGAGTAAGTATTAATCCCCATTGTTGCAATTTTCTTTTCCTTCTTCTCCCTTTAACTCAACTTATATTTTTTGTTTTTACAAAGGCTTTTACTAAGTTTCGGGTTAACTTGAGCCAATATGAGGCCGAGCTCAAGAAGACCTCGTAGGAGAGGAATGATTTAAAGCTCCATTGTAGTCACAAAAGTAAGGAGCTCAGGGACCTTTGAACATACTTGGACCAGGCTTGTGAGGAAGAGGCCGAGTTACGAGCATGTAACTATCCTTTTGAAAGAGTACGGTCTCAACCCAACCGTGGAAGGTAATACTTCAATATCTTAGTTGCATCAAAAGTTTGAAAAGATCGAGCTGCTCCGAGGGGAAGTTGATCAAATCAAAGCCTATTGTGATCAGTGGAAGGAGAAGATTGACTGCCTTACTGCAGAGAAAGAAGCTATCTTGTCCAAACAATTATTTGCCGAGGTCCATCTTCGGAGCATTAAAGAGAAAAGCTCAGCCCAGGCCAAAAAGATCGAAGATCTTGAAGCCGAGCTTGCTGAGGCCAAGGCGGAGGTCAAGAAGATGAAGATCATGGCTGACAAGTCCATAGCCGTGTACCTGGCCGATGCCGAGGTTGTTCAAATGCAGCTAAGGGAGGCTTCTGATCGAGAGCGATGGAGTAATGACTTGGAAAATAGTTAATCCTGGAGGGAGACCCTCGAGGAAATCCATGCTTGATGTTTTGACCTCTCCAAGCAAATAGCTCAAGCTAAGGCGTTTGAAGTTAATTCCATGTTTCTTGTCTCCTCTGATGTTGATAATGATGATGATGGTATCCTAGGCGGGTCAGATAATGACGAGGGGCCCGAAGGAGAAGTTGCCACTGAGGGAGAAACCAACCCCGGGCATAGTTAGGATTTTATTTTTCTTTTATATTTTGTAAGACCCCCGTTGGTCCCCTGTACATATTTTTGCCCATTTTATATAAAGAAATTTTCCCTTTTGAAAGCCTTCTCGACTTTTATCTTGTTGTGCCTTGTAAAACTTTAGCACAATCTTATTCCTTGAACGGTGCATTCGAGATTTTAGTTTTGGGTGTCTTCTTCGAAGTCACCACAGTCGAGTTTGAATAACGTTCGAACTTGAGACATATATCCTTTAGGGTTTGTGTCGGATAATGATGAGTTCCCGAGCCATAGTAGATCCAGTTTTTATTTGGGTTGGGAAAAGTCGAACCTTTAGGTTCGGATAGAGTGAGAACAAGATCTCGAAATCTAAGTATATTGACCCTTAGGATCTTTAGGTTAGGCCTATGTGACCTATCAAATATGGCTATTATTCCCCTCCGTCGGCTTAAAATACTTAATAAAAATTTCTTTATGCCTTATCATGTGTTTTTTACTCATTGGGTTTTTTTAGGGTTTGATGTCGATTGAAACCCCTCTGCTTTTTGTGCCTCATCATGTTTGTTTTAAGATAATTTGATACCTCTTAAGGTTTTTCGAGGGCTGATTTTATTGAATCCCTTTTCATTATTTGCCGTGGGTAGCCTTTTTTTAAACCAGTTTTTCAAAAAATTCGAAGGCCTATTTTATTGTGGGATTCGAACGTCTCTGAGTCGCGCTAATTTGGCCGTAGCCTTTGGGTATTCCACTTGGGCTTATTCCCCAATAGCACTTCAAACTTGTTTGAAGTGTTAGTCCCCGAGAATGATGGCCTTGGCCTATAGATCGAGGGGTGCCTTTTTGAGGTCTTACGAATTCGAGCTTAGATAACCCGAATATGTTGATCATCGATGATAGTCCCCGAGTGTTCGTGGAATATTTGTGCTTGGCCCTTGAGCCATTTCTCACAAAATCATAAGTATGGAGCTCTTGAAGTAGAAAATTTTCTTTGAGACACAAGATATTTGATATATAAAGAATGCTTCTTTGAATAATTTGTACATGCGTACATGTTTTACCATCAGGGCTCGACTAATCTATATGAGCATGGTTTATTTGATCGTTTGGCCCATTACAAAGTTTCCCTATCAAGACCCTTTGACATGTACTTTCCTCTAAAATACAACATCCGAGGGTGATGCCTCCCCAATATTCGAGGTTCATTGTAAAGAAGCCTTGGATACCGTTGAATTTTCCTCAAGTAGCACATAATTGTTGCCTCATTAAGAACCTTGCCAGAAAAAGCCATTTGGGATAAAAACCGATCTAAGGGAAAAAGAGTGAAACATATGCTTTAAAACCTAAGGTCATCGTGTTGAAGATTTTCTCTACGTCTTCAATCGAACACCTGCAATAAGAGTAACAAATACAAATGGAAAGGGGGAAAGTCATACCTTAGCAATAATACCGTTTGAGGAGTGATATATTCCAATTGTTTGGAAATTGTTCGCCCTCCATTGTGCCAAGTTTGTAAGATCCCTTTCCGATGAAACCGAGGACCCGATATGGTCTTTCCCAATTTGGACCTAGTTTCCCTTTGTTCGGGTCTCGAGTATTGAGGGTGACTTTCCTCAGAACTAAGTCCCCGATTCCGAAGTGACAAAGGTTGGTTCTTCTATTATAATATATCTCGATTCTTTGCTTTTGCGCAGCTATCCAAATGAGTGCATCTTCTCATTTTTCATCCAATAGTTCGAGGTTAGTATTCATAGACTCGTGATTTGATTCTTCTGTTCCATTTCAAAATCTGGCGCTAGATTCCTGGACTTTGACCAGAATTAAGGCCCCGAAGCCGTATACTAAGGAGAAAGGGATTTCCCCCGTACTGGACTTTGATATCGTTCGATATGCCACAGAACTTCGGGTAAAATTTCTCTCCACTTCTCCTTAGCGTCGTTCAACCTTTTCCTTGGAGGATAGTCGTGGTCGTCGATTCGGCCTATCCGTTCCCACTAGGATGATATGGTGTTGATAATATCCTTTTTATTTGTGGTCCTTGAGGAATTTCATTACCTTTCTGTCGATAAATTGTTTTCCATTGTCAAACACTATTTCGGAGGGTATCCCAAATCGACATACGATGTGATCCCAGATGAAGTCTATAAACTCTTTCTCTCTCCCTTTCTCGAACGCCTGTGCTTCAACCCATTTAGAGAAATAGTCAGTCATAAATAAAATAAACTTAGGTTTACCTTGGCATGTTGGCAGAGGTCCAAGGATATCCATCTCCTACTTCATGAATGGCCATGAGGATAGGACTGAATGATGTTGTTCTCCGGGTTGACAGATCATCGGTGCAAACCTTTGACATTTATCACATTTTTGAACAAACTCCTTAGTGTCTTTTTCCATGCTATCCCAGTAGTATCCCGTTCTAGTGATTTTGTGAATCAATGATTTGGCTCCGGAGTGGTTCCCACAAGTGCCTTCATGGACCTCTTGTAAAACATAATCGATGTCTCCTGGTCCGAAACATACTGCCAATGGTCCATCGAATGTCTTTTTGTATAATGTTCCATCTTCATCCAATGCGAATCGAGCAGCTTTGGTTCGTAGGGCCCTCAACTCTTTAGGGTCCGATAGGAGCTTTCTCTTCAAGTATTCAATATATTTATTCCTCAAATCCCAGGTCAAGCTTGTAGAATTTATCTCGGCATGACCTTCCTCGATCACTGATCTTGAGAGTAGTCCCTGAGCTGATCTCATCTTCCTCAACCGACAACCCCAGATTTGCAAGTGCATCGGCCTCACTGTTTTGTTCTTGAGGTACATGCTGTAAAGTCCAGTCATTGAAATGGTGCAAAATTACCTACAGCATGTCCAAATACCTTTGCATTCTATCATCTCAAACTTTGAAGGTTTTATTTACTTGGTTCATCACCAGTAAAAAGTCACACTTGGCTTCAAAGACCTCTGCTCCCAAGCATTTAGCTAGCTCGAGACCAGCAATCATGGCCTCGTACTCGGCCTCATTATTAGTCAACCTAGACATTTTGATAGACTACCTAATTGTGCTACCCGTGGGCGGCTTCAAAATAAAGCCTAGCCCGGATCCCTTCATATTCGAAGCACTATATGTGAAAAGGTTTCACACCCTCGATGATGTGCTTGATTTTAACAAAAGTTCCTTTTCAACTTCAGGTACAAGGGTTGGCATGAAATCGTCTACGAAGTCCGGCAAAATTTGATACTTGATGGCCGCTCGGGGTTGATACTCGATATCATACCCACTGAGTTCGACGACCCATTTGGCCAATCGACCCGATAGTAATACGAAGTGGGTAAGTGGTTAACACGCATATGAGGTTACATTGAAAGTATGGTTTTAACTTTCTAGAAACGCTTATGAGTGCAAGTGCCAATTTCTCTAAGTGTGGATACCTAGTTTCTACTTCTCCCAATGTTCAAATTATATAATAAATGGGAAATTGCGTACCTTGCTCTTCTTGAATTAGGACACCACGTATCGCGATTTTCGATACTGCCAAGTACGTGTAAAGTTTCTCATCTGCCTTTGGAGTATGAAACAATAGCGGGCTCGATAGGTATCACTTTAATTCCTCTAATGCTTGTTGGCACTCCCAAGTCCAGGCGAAATTGTTCTTTTTTTTAGTAGAGAGAAAAATCTGTGGCTTCGATCCGATGACCTTGAGATGAATCGGCCTAAAGGAGCTATCCGTCCAGTTAGCCTGTGCATGACTTTTACACTATCCACGACGGTGATGTCTTTGATAGCCTTGATTTTATCGGGGTTGATATCGATCCCCCGATTCGACGCCATAAATCGTAAGAATTTGCCCGAACCTACCCCGAAAGCACATTTCTTGGGGTTGAGCTTCATGTTATATTTCCTCAAAATCTCGAACGTTTCCTGCAAATGAGCCAAATAATCCTCTATGTGTAGGGACTTAACTAACATGTTATCAATAGAAACTTCCATTGACTTACCTATTTGTTCTTCCAACATTTTTTATTTACTAGGCATCGGTAAGTAGCTCCATCATTTTTTAGCCCGAAGGGAATTACATTATAACAATATGTTCCATACTTGGTGATAAATGAAGTTTTTTCCTGGTCTTCCTGGTTCATTTGAATTTGATTATACCCAGAACAGGCATCGAAAAAGGTAAAGATCTCGTGGCCCGCTGTGGCGTCAATCATACGATCGTTGTTACGCAGTTGAAAAGAATCTTTAGGGCATGCCTTGTTTAAATTCTTATAATCTACACACATTCAAAGTTTTTCCCTTTTTAGGGACTATGACTACATTGGCTAACCTTTTGTGATATTTCACCTCCCGAATGGACCCTATTTTGAGAAGTTTAGTTACCTCATCCTTTATGCATGTGTGCTTTACTCGGACTGGGGCCTTCTCTTTTGTTTCTATTGGCCCAAGAATAGGTGAAGTTTTGAAGAATGACAAATGGACTCAATCATGGACCAGGTCCATCATGTGAAGCATATTCATGAGCAACCTACACATGTGAGATGCACGTGAAGGAGATAAATTCCATTGATTAAGCATCAATATCTCCTGATTGGATCGAAAAGGTTGCATATTGGATAAGGGGAGAGAGTCACCTTACGTGAAGAGAACACAATCCGGATAAAAGATAGCATTGGAGTTTGTGATGTTCAAGGACTCAACTTCGATGGAAGATCAGCAATTGAGTCCCAATAAATCTCTAATTACTAAACCATTAAATAACAGTGATTGTTCTCTTTTACAGGTATTGCACATACGCAGAAGTTAAACTAAGTTCAGAGCAAAAGAGCAAGGCAATTTTGCAAGTAATTTATGTGAGATTTTAGTGTGCACTCCTGAAGCTACTTGAACAAGATAGAAGAACCAATTCCATTATGTATTTCTTTATTTCTAGTTCAATTGTAGTAGGTGATTTAAACTTGTACCTTTCAGCTTTCATAGAAGCAATTGTATTAGGTACTT
>MU682730.1:219602-270087 GCA_026770625.1 Nicotiana glauca
AGAGTTTTGTAAATGCTATTTTGGCTCAGTGATTTTAATGGATGTTTGGGAAAATCCTACTGAGTAGTAGGTCGTGGTTTTTTCACCTTTTGAGCCAGGTGTTTTCCATGTAAACATCTCTGTGTTCTTTATTTATGTACTTATTATTCCGCAAACAGTCGAGTTAGTACACCTAGAAGAACCAAGTTCTTCTAGAGCAAAAATTGGGTACCACACAAATCACCCGCTTCCTGTATGGTATTGACATTAAGAACATCAATTGGTATCAGAACGGATTATCCTTGAAGAGGCTAACACCTTAGGAAAAGTTCAACATGAGTGCACCACCTGGGAACTGGGAAGGGCAATCCACTGCTAGGCCTCCACTTTTTAATGGACAGTACTATTCTTGGTGGAAGAACATGATGAGGGATCACATCATAGGAGAAGACTATGAACTCTGGGACATAGTCACTGATGGTCCTCTAGCAACTACAAAGAAGAATGCTGAAGGAGTGGATGTGCTAAAGACAAGAGTTTACTGCATTGTTGAAGACCTAAAGAAGTGGGAGAAAAATGCCAAGGCCAAGAAATGGCTTATGTGTGGATTAGGTCCAGATGAGTACAGTAGAATTCAAAGCTGTACCACTACTAAGGAAATCTGGGATACTTTGCAAGTGGATCATGAAGGAACACCTCAAGTAAAGAGGTCCAGAGGAACACTGCTATATTCTCAATATGAGAATTTCACCATGAAGGAAGGAGAAAACATACAAGAGATGTATAAAAGGTTCAACATACTGACACATGAACTTAAATCTCTTGGAAGGATTATTCTTGAAGAAGACAAAGTTGAGAAGATTTTGACAAGGGTTCTGCCAGTCTTTTGGGAAAGCAAAATCACTGCTATTCAGGAATCAAAGAATATTGCTACCCGCAAGCTGGATGAACTAATTGGAAACCTTATTGCCTATGAACTGAGAAGGAAAACCATGAAAATGGACGCACCCAAGAAGGAAAGAAGTCTAGCTCTCAAAATAGCTGAAGTTTCAGATCTGGAGGATGATGAAGTGGCCATGATCACAAGAGATTTCAAAAAGTACCTGATGAGAGGAAAGGGTTCTTCAATAGGTACAAACTTCAATAAACCAAAGGCTCCTGAGAAACAAACCAATGAGGGGTGTTACAAGTGTAGGAAAACTGATCACCATATCAAAAACTGCCTCCAATGGGAAATTGAATGGAAGAAGGAAAGAGCTGAACGAAAGAACAAGAAGAAGGAACAGGTTCAACCAAAAAGGGACAAAGGTTCAACAAAGGCTATGGTTGCTGCTTGGGGAGAAACATCAGATGAGGACTTAGAAGATGAAGCTAGAGATGAACAAGCGCTTATGGACGTTGGAGAATCAGATGATGAACAAGAGGCAAGTATTCTTCATCTCAAGGACAAGATTAAATTCATGTCTAAAGAAAGATTGTCTGAGCTACTGCTAGACTTCATTGATGAATCTGAAATAATTAACAATGAGAAAGAAGAACTTTCTAGGGAATGTGTGATCCTACAAGCCAACTGCAAAAATCTAGAGTCTAGGCTAATGAGAGTGAAAGTACAAATGCTGATTTGAAGAACCAGGTCCTTGAACATGACACTAGTGTCCTAGAACTTAGGTCTGAGAACTTAAAATTGATATTAGGAACAGGAAAGAAGAAAGCTGATCACACACATCTCACTTTAGTAGAAAACTTAGGAAAAATGAAGGATGAGCAGATAAGAGTATTAAAAGAAGATCTAGTGAAGGTAAAACATGAACTAGAAAGAACTTGAAAATGGAACAAGGCTTCTGATGCACTCTCCTGGCTACAAGAACACCACAGTAGCAACAAAAGAGGACTTGGTTATGGGACTCAAGCACCTAAGTGGGATCCTAAAAGTAAGTACCTCACTCTTCCTGAGAACAAAATCTGCACACACTGTGGCAAGATTGGCCATTACAAAAATGAATGTAATGCAAAAGAAAAGGCCAGTCAAAAGAACAAAGCTTTTGTTCGAGAAAAAAAATAGGCTGCCTCGGTGGGCTAGAAGGAATCTAATTTATCCCTTTGCCTATAGAAAGGGACCCAAACTAGTTTGGGTTCCTAAGACTAACCCCTGATTTCTTTTTGCAGGTCCAAATGAAGGGAAGTAGCCAAATATGGTACATGGATAGTGGCTGCTCAAAACATATGACTGGAAGCAAGAACCAGTTTCTTTCACTTGACGACTTAAAGGGAGGTAATGTCTCCTTTGAAAATGGGAATAAAGGTGAGATTATTGGAGTTGGAAAGGTAGGTAAGACATACTCTCACTCCATTGAGAATGTTTACTTGATAGATGGCTTGAAATACAGCATGATCAGTGTGTCACAACTATATGACAAAGAAAACCTTGTAGCATTCACCTCTACTAAATGCTTTGTGATTAACCTTACCACTGACAAGATTGTTTTGCAGGGAAAAAGAGTTAACAATATTTACATTGTAGATTTGTCTACTCTTTTAGAAAATGAACTAACCTGCCTAAGTGTATTGGATAATTATCCCCTCCTGTGGCACAAAAGACTTGGTCATGCCAGTCTGAACCAGCTAAACAAATTAGTCTCCAAGGACTTGGTGATAGGGTTAAAACAAATTAGTCTCCAAGGACTTGGTGATAGGGTTACTTAACATCATGTTCAAGGAAGAAAAGGTTTGTGAGGCCTGTGCAAGGGGGAAGCATGTAAGATCATCCTTCAAAAGCAAGAAAATGGTAAGCACAACCAAGTCGTTGGAACTGGTCCATATGGTTCTCTGTGGTCCAATGAGAACCATGAGCAGAGGTGTAAAGAAATATGTAATGGTACTTGTTGATGATTATTATATATTTACCTAGGTTCTATTTCTAACATCTAAAGATGAAGCATTTGACATGTTTACTGCCTTTGTTAGGAAAACCCAGAAACAATTAGGAAATAAACTTGCATCCATTAGGTCTGATCATGGAACTGAATTTGAAAATGCTAAGTTTGCTGAATTCTGTGATGAAAATGGTATAAATCATAGCTTCTCTAGCCCTAGGACTCCTCAACAAAATGGAGTAGTTGAAAGAAAGAACATGACTCTTGAAGACATGGCTAGGACTATGCTTATTTCTAGTAAGCTGCCCCACAGCTTATGGGTAGAGGCTGTAAACACTGCATGTTACATTATCAATAGATGCATGACTAGACCTCTTATAGATAAGACTCCGTATGAGTTACTTAAAGTGAGAAAACCAAATATATCCCATCTTAGGGCATTTGGATTTAAGTGCTTTGTGCACAATAATGAAAAAGACTCCCTAGGTAAGTTTGATCCCAGAAGTGATGAAGGAGTATTCTTGGGATATTCTTCACATAGCAAAGCATATAAAGTGTTCAATAAAAGAACTTTGTGTGTAGAAGAAAGTGTACATGTAGTATTTGATGAAACTAACATTCTTTTTGAGAGACAAGAATATGAAAATGAAGCCACTGGATTGGTAAAGGATTTGAGTGAAGCCTCAGCACAAGTCAAAGTGGCACCAAAAGAATGAACATGTGATGGAACAGGTTCTTCCATCCAGGGTAACTTGACAGGGGTAACTTATCAAAGAGGAATTGAAATAAATCCCTTAAAAGAACTTGTTGATGACCCTGTTCCTTAGCAACAGATCATAGGAGAAGCATCTAGTAGAAACCAGTTGGTTGTGAAACTTCACAAGTATTAAAGTTCTCATCCCATTGAGAACATTATCACTGATCCAACATCTAGAGTCCAAACTATATCACAACTGAAGAATTTGTATGATTTTGATGCCTTTTTATCTCCCATTGAGCCTAAAAATGTTTTTGAAGCTTTGAAGGATGGATATTGGGTCAATGAAATGCAAGATGAACTCAATCAGTTTGAGTGAAGTCAAGTTTGAAATGTAGTTCCAAGGCCCAAGGATATATCAGTTATTGGTACAAAATGGGTCTTTACAAACAAACTTGATGAAGATGGAACTGTTACAAGAAATAAAACAAGACTGGTGGTCCAAGATTACAGCCAAGAAGAGGGTATAGATTATGATGAGACTTTTGCTCCAGTTGCAAGACTAGAGGCAATAAGACTTCTCATAGCCTTTGCAGCACGCATGGAATTCACTCTTCATCAAATGGATGTCAAAAGTGCCTTCCTAAATGGCTACCTGAAAGAAGAAGTGTTTGTGAAGCAACCTCCAGGGTTTGAGAGCAAGGAATGTCCTGAGCATGTGTACAAGCTAGACAAAGCGCTCTATGGACTCAAGCAGGCCCAAGAGCATGGTATGAACGACTGTCCAAATTCCTGCTTGAACATGGCTACAAAAGAGGTAAAATTGACAGTACCTTATTCTTAAAGGAAAAAGGTAAGGATCTCCTTGTGGTACAAATATATGTTGATGACATAATCTTTGGGGCCACCACTGATAAGCTAAGTAAGGACTTTGCAAAACTAATGGGGAGTGAATTTGAAATGTGCATGATGGGTGAGCTTAACTTCTTCTTACGCTTACAGATCAAACAAAGTCCAAATGGAACCATGATCCATCAACAAAAGTGTGCAAAGGAGCTAATCAAAAAGTTTAAAATGGAAGAATCTAAAGAAATGGACACACCCATTGCAACTGCCACTAAATTAGATGTTGATGAACCTGGTTCATTAGTTGATCAAAAGTTGTATAGGGGTATGATTGCTTTACTCATGTATCTTACTGCTAGCATACCTGACATTGTTTTTAGTGTAGGGCTTTGTGCTCTCTTTCAGGCTAATCCTAAAGAGTCTTACCTGACTGCTGTCAAGAGGATACTAAGATATTTGACTGATCAGTGTCTTTGGTATCCCAAAGATAACAATTTCAATCTAGTAGGATATGCTGATGCTGATCATACAGGTTTTCTAGTGGGTAGGAAGAGCACTTCAGGTATGGCACATTTACTTGGTTCATGTCTTGTGTCATGGGCTACTAAAAAGCAAAATTTAGTGGCCTTGTCTACTACTGAAGCTGAATATGTTGTTGCTACTTCTTGTTGTGCTCAATTGCTATGGATCAAACATCAACTGGTAGATTTTGGTACTGAAGTTGGTTGCATTCATATATTCTATGATAACACTAGTGCTATAAGTATAACAAAGAGCCCTGTTCATCATAAGAGGACTAAGCACATAGATGTTAGGCACCACTTCTTAAGAGATAACTATGAGAAAGGGTTGATCTCCATAAAATTCTGTGCTACTGATAAGCAAATTGCTGACATCTTCACTAAAGCACTGAGTAGAGAAAACTTTGAGAGGAACAGATTGGAATTAGGGATGATTAAGATCACCTAATAGGTATAGCTCAGAATGCACAAAGAAAGAAAAAATGAAAAAAAAATTTGACTAGAAATTCTAACCTTATGTAAATATCTGAATTAATTCTTACTCAGATTCATACTTTTATTAGTATATTCCTGTTACATGTGCTTATATGACTCACGGATCTCTTACTAAATTTTCTCTATTATGGCATTTGAGGCATGTTCAAGAGAATTCTAAATGAAGAACCTGGTTCATCAGTATGGGTTCATATGAAAGCTCAAGTATGTTTTCTATACTTTGCACAATTAGAAAGATAAATAATTGAATCATGAGCAGAAGTCCTATACTTGTCAAATTCCTAGAAAATTCTATTCGTTGAGCATTGAACCAGTTTCGTCCATCTAGAACTCTAAAACCATGATTTTTGCCTAATATCTAAGGAAGCCATGTAATCATTAAAATTTTGGAATTTTAGTTTGATTAGACTTCTATTTGAGCCCTGAAAAGCTGTCGTTACTTAAATTAACATCTAATTCTCTTTAAATACACACCACTTTTCCAGCCTTCTTCATTATTCTAAAACTGTCAAAAATTCTTCTTCAATTCTAATTGCCCTCTTCTCCACAATTCCCAAATTCTATCAAGAAATGAACAACAATGTCGAACCCACAAGATCATCCTGGAACTCCTCCACCACCATCTCCCTCAAACTCATCCTCATCTACTACACCCAGTGTATCTCCAAAACCTATGTTTCGAAGGCAGAAAATGCTTGCTCAAAAAAACTGTAGCATCTGGGCTTTGAGGAAGAGTTTAAATAAAAGGTTACAAGCTAACCAAGTGAAAGAAAGCCCAGCTCAAAATTCTGACTCCAGTTCTGAGTCTGAATCTTTTCAATCTGCGAGTGAAGGTGAAGGACATAGGTCTTCTAACACTGAGAAGACTCAAGAAACCCCTACTGAGGTAAGTTTATCTGTAGTTGAAAACTTAGAAACTAGGTTTGTTCTGGTTGGACCCATTAGGGATGTTAAATTGGCTCTGTCGAGTAGGAGTGGAGGTAAAAAGAAAGGAAAAGAGAGAGATGGTGCACATGGTGAAGAGAGGGAAAATGGGAAGGTAAATATTCTTGCTATATGTGGGGTTGCATAAGAGAGGGTAGAAGAGAGTGGTATGAAGTCAGGGGGAAGTGGTTCTGGGGAAGCAGCAGAGGGGTTGGTTCATCTAAGCAAACAAAGAGATGAACCTATTTCATCTACTGAGGAAACCTTGGCTGACGTATTGAAAATAGTTAGAGCAAGTTATGACCCAAAGAAATGCAAAGCTACCACACCAAAATCCCCAAACGTTCCCAAGTCATCCAATAAAAGAAAAGCCTCATCCCCAACACCTACTGCCTCTTCAGTGCCTAGGGGTAGAGCAACAAAAAGCAGGGTAAAACAAAGTAAAGCTGATCTACAAAAGGCCTTAGAAGAAAGCAAGAAAAAGGAAATGGAGAAGGGAAAAACAAAGGTAGTAGAATCCTTTGAGGTTGCAGAGGAAGAGGAGATGGAACTGGTCCATCAAGAAAGGGGTACAACAATGGAGGTTCCTACACCCAAACCTAAAAGGCCAAAGACTTCCTCTAAGAAATTTTCTACTGAACTTATGTCTACTGAACCGTCACTAGCCAAAAGGACTAGATCTACAGTGAAAGTTAAACAAACAAAAGTTTTAGTTGATGAAGAGTGGAGTGAAGAAGAAGAAGAAGAAGAAGGAGAAGATGAATCTGAGAAGGAATAGGACAAGTTTACCATCTTTGGCAAAAGAAGAATTTTGAAAGGTAGATTGTTGAAGGACCTGGTGGAACCAGGGATGATGAGATTGGTTGAATCGTTAGCTGCTCAAGATTAGAAAGACATGGTCCTTCAGATGTATGGGAGACTGGCCAGAAATGAGCTAATTGAGTTCATGGCCAATGTTGTTGTTAAAGATGGGGTAGTCAGTAGTTTGGTGAAGGGAGTCCCAGTGCAGTTTGATGCTGAGAAACTAGGAGAAATTCTGGACATACCCTCTGAAAGGTTTGATTATTACACTAGGCAAAGGTGGCCATGCCTGGACTCCCTCCCTACTCCCCTTGAAATCATCAAGAGGTTCTGTGACTCTAAGGATGTGAATGAAGCCAAGGCTGTGCAGAAAAGTGAGATGAGGCCTGAGCACAAGGTGGTGTTTGAGTTTGTCAACTACATGGACCTGGTTCTTATGGAGTGCCTTGAGAGAGGAAAGAAAATCAACTGACCTGCCCTCATTGTCAAATTGCTAGATAGTGTCATTAATGGCTCCAAGGCTCATGCTACTCCATATGGCTTCATACTGACCACAGTTCTGGATAGGCTGAATGTGCCTTTGATGAAATTAGAAATGGCCTCAAGCAAGGAACATTTTGGCATCAAGACTCTTCTGGATTGTGACTATCCAGTCAATGCCATCCCAGTTGAACCTGGTTCATGTTTGAAGACACCCATCAACAGTAAATTAGAACTTTGGTTTAGGAATATCGAGATAAGGATGCTAAAATTGCTAGGCTCTAGGCTCGTGTGGTTGAATTGGAAACTAAATGGGATGGACTTAGAACTGAGATTTCCACAGAAAAGGAGAAGAGTGATGGAATTCTTCAGAATATGCTGAATCTTCTCCAAACTCAACCTCCCAGTTCCTCCAAGCCTTAGGACTCCTAGCATTTTCTTCCTGAACTTGTCTAGTACCCCAGTGACCCCCAGTGACGTAGATTAGGGATTTTTCTGTTTTTTGTTCATGGTTTGAATATTTTTCTTTCTTTTTGTGGATTGTTAATGGAAACATATCACTATCAATGACAACTATTGTTTTCTCTTGTTCTATAATTAGTCTGACCTTGATAGTTTAAATATGTTTGTTGATTACTAATGATATTACCATGATTGCACTTGCAGTTGCCCCAGTGGCCATGAATATTTATTAAAATCTGGGATTCACATTTTGTATGCAACTTTTCGATGATGACAAAAGGGGAAAGAGATATTGTGCTTTACATATTCTGAAATAAGTGATGTTTATAACCTAATTAACCTGGTCCTTAATGATAAGTGAGTTTTCTAAATTTAGTGGATGGTTAAGCTAAGTTCTTACAGGCTTCGAATCAGTAAAAAGTACAGAGTTTGTCATCATCAAAAAGGGGGAATTTGTTGGCCTAAGAACAAGTGAAATTTTGAAGAATGACAAATGAACTCAGTCATGGACCAGGTCCATCATGTGAAGCACAATCATGATCAACCTACACATGTGAGATGCACGTGAAGGAGATAAGTTCCATTGATTAAGTAGCAATATCTCCTGATTAGATCAAAAAGGTTGCATATTGGATAAGGGGAGAGAGTCTCCTTATGTGAATAGAACACAATCCGGATAAAAGATAGTGTTGGAGTTTGTGATGTTCAAGGACGCAACTTCGATGGAAGATCAGCAATTGAGTCCCAATCAAACTCTAATTACTAACCCCTTAAAAAAAGTGATAGTTCTCTTTTACAGGTACTCCACATACGCAGAAGTTAAACTAAATTGAGAGCAAAAGAGAAACACAATTTTGCAAACAATTTATGTGAGATTTGAGTGTGCACTCCTGAAGCTACTTGAACGAGATAGAAGAACCAATTCCATTGTGTATTTCTTTATTTCTAGTTCAATTGTAGTAGGTGATTTAAACTTGTACCTTTCAGCTTTCACATAAGCAATTGTATTAGGTACTTACAGTGTTCAAGTTATATGCTAACTTGAAGTTGTCGCAACAGTTGAGGCTGTGTGCTACAACGGGATTAGAGTTAATCCTTAGGTTTACAAAGAGTTTTGTAAATGTTGTTTTGGCTAAGTGATTTTAGTGGAAGTTATGGAAAATCCTACTGAGTAGTAGGTCATTTTTTTCACCTTTTGAGGCAGGTGTTTTACACGTAAAAATCTCTGTGTTCTTTATTTTATGTACTTATTATTCCGCAAACAGTAGAGTTAGTACACCTAGAAGAACCAGGTTCTTCTAGAGCGAAAATTGGGTACCACACAAATCACCCCCTTCTTGTGTGGTATTGACGTTAAGTACATCAGTTTCACCAGTTTGAACCTAGGGTCAAGGCTTAGCCGATGCGTTGTTATCTCCGATGGGATCCCTGCTATGTCTAAATGGGGCCAAGCAAAAAATCTATGTTATCAATAAGAAATTGAATAAGCTTTTTCCTGAGTTCAAGGGTTAATCCCGTTCCCAGGTATACCTTTTGCTCGGGCAGGTACTCGATCAATATAACCTATTCCATCTCTTCGACCGTTGATTTTGTAGCGTCAGAATCTTCGGGAACAATAAAAGTTGGAGGAGTTAGAAAATCCTATTCTTTTTCTATCCCCTATGTGAGCACGTGATTTTTGCCTCACATAAATTACTCCCACAAAATCAAAACAAAATTGTTTGTTTTATTGTTTGAAGTCTTGTGAAATTTTGTGGTATTTTCTGTTATTATTTGCATTTGTCTGTGCCTGTGTATTTTATTTAATTAATGAAAAATAGTTAAATATAGTGCATTTGAATTTAGGATTTAATTTTATATTTTTAGATTAATTAAGTAAATTAATTGTTTTACAAAAAAATGAAAAATCACAAAAAAATAATGTATTTTTGCATTTTTAGTGTTTAATGTCCAAATTGTGTGATTTTCTTTTAATTAGGTATTTAATTATTTGTGACAGTTATTACTTAGAGTTAATTAGTATTTTTGATAAGGTAATTTGGGTTTATAATTTAATTTAGGATTTTAGTTTTAGTTTTTGAAAAAGAAAATAATTAATAGAGAGGGAAATAAAGAGAGCCCAAATTTTGGGCCAAATCCCCCAAGCCCAAACCAAGTATACCCAAAACAACCCAATTACCTATCCAAACCCACCCCAAAACCCGTTCCCTACCCGTCCGCCCCTACCAAAACCAAACGATGTCGTTTGGCATGTTTTTGATCGGGACCGTCGATCTCATTTGATCGAACGGTCCAGAGCATTACACACAACCCGAGCTCGCCCCGCCTTTGAACTGGTCTAGACCTAGTCAAATTAAAACGATCCCGTTTTAATTATTGATTCAATCAGAACCGTTGGGTTCCAATCATCCAACGACCCTGATTGAATCAATAATTTTAATATATCAAAATCAAATATACCCAAAACAACCCAATTACCCATCCAAACCCACCCCAAACGTGTTCCCTACCCGGTTCGCCCCTACCAAAATCAAACGATGTCGTTTGGCATTTTTTTGATCAGGACTGTCGATCTCATTTGATCGAACTGTCCAGAGCATTACCCATAACCCGAGACCGACCCGCCTTTGAACCGGTCCAGCCCCAATCAAATTAAAACGATCCCATTTTAATTATTGATTAAATCAGAACTTTTGGATTCCAATCATCCAACGGCCCTGATTGAATCAATAATTTTAATATATCAAAATCTATACCCCTTACCCCTCAAACAAACCCCCCTCTCACCCGTCTCCTATCTCTCTAGAGACCCCCTGTAATGCCACCGCCAGCCGCCGCCGAAAATTTCCCCACGGCGGCGGCAAGTCTCCAATGACCTCCAAATTTACACCCCTGATTTTTCTCCAACACCCCATTCCGAAACCCCAAACCATTTCCCTCGAATCTCAGCCAAACTCCTCAAATATCGATTCAAAATGATGAACCCTAGCGCCGCCACAGTTTCTCCGGTGGCGGCGCCACTTCCAAACACCCCGAAACCAACACCCTAGGACCCTTTCCTTCCCTTCTTTCCAAATCCCATACTAGTTTCCCTCGAATGTCGCTGGAACGTCTCGAATCATAAATCTAAAGGTTTGAATCCTAAAATCCGAAAACAAAACCTGACGCTCCAGTTCCTCATGAGTTTTAGGACCGATTTTATCACAAAATAAGTTTATTCACTTATTCTTGACAAAGAACAAGTGATCGACCTTATTTGGTGATTTAAATCGGAGGGTTAGCTACGAGGTCAAGCTTGAACCAGTAAGTTTACCTTATTATTTCTGTTCCTCTTAGCATTCGTTTCACCTCCGCCTCCTCTTCTTTTCTTCTACGTGTATGTTTGATTGGTTTGTTTTCTGATGGAATTTTGTTTAGTTTTGAACCTAGTTTTCTTTGCTTCTGGTTAATTTGCTTATTCGTATTTATTTTTGTTAATTTTAGTTCTTCTGCTCAATTTATTTGGTCCTGTTTGTTTTTGTTTTTTGATTTTATATTTGTTAATTAGTTTCTGTATTTAATCGTTAATGTCTGCACTTGCCATTTGTATCGTTAGACTTCCAGTTTTTCATTTAGAATCAGTTAACTTGTGTTTAAGTATATTTGTTATGAAATCAGCATCTAAGTGTTTCGTGGTGTTTTGGCTCCTTGTCAAAATTATTGTGTTAATTGTTTCAGAGGTCGAATCTCAAAATTGCCTATTTCTTGCTAATGCCAGTTCGGATTGTTCATGTGTGAGGCTATGTCTGATTCCATGATAAACCTATTTAGGTTTCAGAAACCGATGCCATTTGATTCCGATTACTTAACGATTCTATTTTAGAGAATTGATTGTCATGTTTTTTAATTATTTATAATTTTAATAGTTAATCAACAGGCCTTAAGGGGTTAACTTAGGTAGCCTAGGCTAATAATGTTAATAATTGAAATAAGGGCTACTAATTGATATGTGGTGCACTAATGAACTTAGTTTAAAGGCACTAAGATAGTGATAAATTAAAGAAACAAAAGAATAATCTGATAGTGGATATAGCACTAATTGGATGCCTATTAAAAGGCTGGATATTAGAATTAAAAGGAGACAAAAAAACAACAAGAAAATTCTAAGACACTCTCAAAAAATACTGAGAGGACACACATAAAACACAAAAAGACACACAGACACACACACACACACATATTTGAACACACTGAGCAAAAAATAGAAAGAACAAGAGAACACATAGAAGAAAGAGAGAGAGGTCCATGGAGGAGAAAAATCTAGGAGAACACACATAGAGAACTGAACACATTAGAAAAGGGAGAATACAAAGAGAATTCATTGAAAATACTCACTCATATAAAATAGAGGAATTCAGGAGCTGAAAAGAAGAATTAAGGATAGTCTGGAGTCTTGAGGTTTAGAAAAGGTAGTCTAGAGTCTTAAGAATTCATAGAGGGTTTGGAGTTTAAGAATCTAAAAGAAGAGAGAGCTAAGAATACATAAAGAATCAGAAATTTAAGAGCTTAAGAGATCAGATTTGAGAAAACTGAGAAAGATAGTTCTAAGTTCTGAAATTTCTTTTTCATAATGGAAAAGCTATCCAAAGTCTGCCTGTTGGATTTCTGAATTCCTTTTGTTAGCCATACTGTTTAAAAGATTTCCTTGGCTATTTTTTTTGGTTGAAAAATAGTTTGAGTCTGTGATTTGGAGTTGTTTTTGCATATGTTTACTACTCTACTGTCCCATTGACTGCTCTCGAGTTGAAACTAGTATTTCATCACTGAATCTGGGATGTGCTTTTGCTGGTGTTCATTTTTACTGTTACTCTACTGACCCTTTGTATTTCCTTTTCATTTCAATTTCCAGATATATCCTCAAACTATAATGGAATGGAGTTTTGAATAATTTGTACGAAGATCTGTATTTAAATTGGAGTTTAAGTTGAAGTACTGATTCCAGGTGTAATTGTTGCTAATTTCAATCATTGCGTGTGCTTGAACTGTTCAGTTTTGTGTAAATTCAGGTTTTTTTTATGTTGGACTGTTGGTTCAAGGTAGTAGCTAAAGTGATTTGGTTGTTAAATGAAGTATTTGAATGTTAGCATTTAGCGTTTGGATTCTTCTTGTATAAATGAATTGTTAAACCTTTTGTGAAAAATGGACATGAGGTTCAATTCTAATTGAATGCTATGTATTTTGNCAGGGTTAGAAATTCGAGCTTGGAATAATTGTTATATTGGCTTTATTATTATCTGATTTTATTTACATATTTGGGCCTAATGTGCTAAATGTTTCTTTTTACCGATTTGATATTGTTGAATTGTATATATATTGTCATGAAACCCTTCTTCTCTATGAGTCTTCTAAATCATGGAGGAGTTTGCACTTCATGTGACTTCTCTTCTGTTAGAGTCATTCCAATTTTAGAATGAGGTACGGATAAGTTGCAAAGCCGGTGAAGCTTCTGTATTCCTAGTACGCTGCCCCTCGGCTCGGGTAAGCTAGGTCTAGAACAATAAACCCAGGTATTTAAATCTAGAATAACAAAGCCTCATGTCGGATCCCTAGTAGGAACGTTTGTCTGCATCACGTGCATTTGACCTTGGAGACTCAACACAGGGGTTGGGTCTGCCTAGGACAGGTGCACCCAAAATGAAAAGACCATTCTGATGCATCTTACTTGCTACTTGTGCATTTATTTGCTTCAGATTTGCATGTTGACCGACTTTTGATTAATGAGAGGAGAATTTAAAAAAAACTGTGAGAGAAATAATCACTCATTTTTTGTGAATAATCAGTGTCCAAAAAAAAAAAGATAGCAAAGCTCTACCAATTTTTTTTGTCTTTTTAAAAAAAAATATAGTTGGTCCGGCAAAACTACGTAAGTTTGATTCTCACCGGATGTGAGATACGTAGGCAACCCCTATCGGGTTCAACTATTTTGAAAAAAGGGAAAATACATAATCACAAAATTAGGAGTACATAAATGTCATAGTTTTGCCATAAATAAGGGGATGCCATTCTTGTTCAAAATAGTCAAATGTTCCCAAAAGGGCACTGGAAGGCTGTTTTGCAAGAACACCCGCCTTGTTCATTTTTTAAATTTTTTGCCGGTTAGCAAACACAACCTTTAAATCTTCTTCATCGAAGCGCTAAGAGGCCGTATTGACAAAACTAGATATTTTTTTTTTAAAAAATAAAATAAAAATAAAAATATTTTTTTTAAGTAAAACTTCTTGACTTTAAAATAAGTCTTGATTTTTCTTTTAAAATCACCCTAATAAATATGCAGGATGAGCAAAGATGAAAATAAGCCCTTTTCAGCTCTTAAAGAGATCCCCTTGCAGCTCCATATGTGGTGGAACGATTTAGGGAAAGACAATAGAGAAACTGTGGTCAAAGTTTTGGGTGGCCTTACCAGACTTCTGAACATCAATCCAAGATTAGACGTGATTGAGGCGTTAATACCATTTGGGATCCCACTCTCAATGTGTTCCATTTTTCTAATTTCGAGCTCACACCCACCCTAGAGGAAATTGCGTGTTACGTCGGACTCAGTGGACACCTTAGAAGTCTGTACCATGTATCACCAAGGCCTATATCTCCGTACAAATTTCTCGACATGTTGAGTGTTAACCGAGATGTTCAGGATATGAATTTATCTAGAGGATGTTGCACTTTTCAGTTCTAGTATCATCACTATGGTAACCCCAAAGGCTTCGAAAGACCGAACACTAGTTTGACTCATGCCAAAAATAAAGACAAGTGGGAGGCAAGACGAGGTTTAGTCTTCATAGTAGCATTCTTGGGTACTGTAATTTGTCCACGAGATGACGGCAACATAGAACTGGGCCTCGGAGGAATGGTTGATATTGCAATTAAGAGCGCTAATGGTACCTTGATTCCCCTGATTTTGTCTGAGATATATCGATCTTTGACTATTTGTCGAGAAAGGGGAAGTGTCTTCCAAGTCTGCAATTTACTACTACAATTGTGGATACAGGAACATCTCTACCACCGGGTTGGATACATGAACCACGGTCTGACCGGTTTGAAATGCATAGACGAATTTGAAAGCCGAATGGAGGGTATTGTTTTTCCTGAAGGTGTTAAGTCTTGGTTTGTGCTCTTAAATTCTTTGACTGCTGATAAAATTGAGTGGGAATTTGGACGGTTCCCTGTCACCAAAGCAATATACATGTCGGCTGAAGTCTGTTACCTTCTCCTTATGGGCATCCGGAGCATCCAACCATATGCTCCTCACAGAGTACTGCGTCAACTGGGCAGATTTCAAACCATTCCCCGCGATGAAGATTTGAGCAAACATGTCATAGAATTGGGTCCAAGGGACACATTTCCGGAAGGAAGGGTTCGCCAAGTATGGAATCAATGCAGATTCCTGGAGCCTAAACCCATGGTTCTAGGTTTAGCCAGAGGTGAGGTAGACCCCAAGTACGCTATTTGGTTCAACAAAGGGTTTTATATTCCTGAAAGACCTACCAAAAGAGCTCATGTCCAACAGTTCACCGAGAACTCGCAAGAGCAGTGGGACTGGTTAGCAAAGGAAGAAAGCTATAGCGCCAAAATAAACAAGTTAGAAAGGCAAATCAGGGACCTCAAGTTTGGCAACAGTATCCAAGCAACTGCAGGTCAAGGCGAAAAGAAAAATCTAACTCAGGAAAATGAGGCCCTCCAAGCCAAAATCCAGAAAATGAGAGTAGCTGCCAGAAACCCGAAAATAAGCCGGGCTGATAAAAGACTCATAAGTGGTCTGAAAAAGAAATCCCTCGAGTGTCAAGAAGACATGGAAAAATTTGAAGCTAGTCTAGCGAAAATCCGAGCAAGATGGACAAAAGGGGAAGAAGAGCAGGCACGATTTATGCAACAGATAAAGAGGAACTATGAAGGGAACGTCACTATCCTAAGAAGGAAGATAGCCACTCTCGAGAATGAGGCAGTCAAGCAGGCTAGATATTTCAAAGTTGATATGGAGAACTGTTATGATCTGATGGCTTAGATAAAGGAAGGAATGTGGTAGTTGCAAAAAAAACACCTTCATGACTCTTAGGTATTAGAAGCCCGTAATTAACAAGTGGGGCGTCTGCTTAAGAAAAGGGTAGGATCAGAGAGAGGATCATCGCTATTGCTGATTATATTGCTGTGAATTGCCAAGCATATAAAGACATGACTCGTACCACCTTTTTCACTACAGTGATGACTTTCGTCTGCCAAGTTATGAGTGATTTGGAGCGACTACAAAGGGATCTCGCATTTAGGCCTGCGGCGAAACCGAATGATATCCCGCGGGCACCAGGAGCATTAATGTATTCTTGATTTTACTTGAGTCTGTACTTTTCTTTTGTTGTTAGAGTCTGTTATTCGGAATCCGTGAGTCAGTTCGTGAGTCTGTATGGTCATTATGTTGTTGGAGTCTGCTGTTGTAATGCAAAGAATTTCCTTTTTATGAAAAGAATTGAAAATCCCAAAAATTTTTAGTCATTTTTGCACTTATCCGCCAGAACTAAGCTCGGTCTTATTCATGCGAGATCATGATACGTAGTCAATCTCCATAATATTCGACCACAACTTAAAAAAAGAGAGAGAATCAAATAAAGAAAAAGTTGCGAGTGACAATAAAATGAGAGGTCACAATTAGGAAAAGACAGGATGACACAAGCAGCCAAGAAAATGCATAATAGAAATGATTAACTTCTTAGGTGCAGTGCATCCTGAATGTGATATTTTTTCTATTAAATGCCCTAACGCTAACGGGATGACCCCATTTTGTTCCCTTTTGACATCTTCATACTAGAAAAGTGGTTAGTTTGTGGCATTCGGGCGAGTCGTCCATGCACGCTAGGTCAAACAGCAAGATAGCCATAACTAGTAAGGGATCAGACACAGGTGTTGTCGTATCGAAATTTGAGTTGAAAGAAGAGGCCCAAAGGTTGAAATGCCAGATAACGGAGATGTACCAGGCTTGGATTCGTGGGCACCCTCTACCCTCATTTCCCACCAACTACATCGAAAGTCTTGCTTCCGTCTCACTAACATCACAATCCCATATTCCCAATGCTGTTGGACTCTCCTCCCAACATGCCCCAGGCTTTACCCCTCGCCACAATTACCTTGCTCCTCCCCATGCCAACATACATCTATCTTCTAGTAAAACCTTATTCAAAGTTTCTGATGCCCAATACAATGGTACAAAACCAACATTCAAGACCTCGGATCCATACAGGTGAACTCCTTATCTCGTGCCTCCCATTGAAATTGAAAAACCCGCTAAGGCTGTGGAGCAAGATGAAGTATCTAGAAAATGTGTGATGTTTGCAGAAGGGTCTTCGAATGGTGTCGGGGCAAGTCGGAAAAAGCCAAAGTTGGACGTACTAGGGACGCCAAGCAAGCCTGTTGTATTTGTGAAAGGGTCTCCCGTTGCCCCTGTTGCTATTAAATCAATGACTCAGTTGCCAGCGGATGAGACAAAGGATGTCCCGGGGAACTACAAACGAGCAATAATGACACACAAAGAAAACGAAGTGGAGGAAATTTTTTTTTGAGATCGGAGGATCGAATCATTTCGAAGGATGTATTACCTCTAAAGAATTAAGAAAGACCATGCTCTTCAAGGGTATCCAAATTCCAGTAAGGAAATCAGCGACCGAGGAGGAAGTCGAAGAGTTCTTGAGAAAGATGAAAGTGCAAGACTATTCCATTGTTGAACAATTAAGGAAAACTCCAGCTAATATTTCTCTATTATCTTTGCTGACACAATCGAATGAACATCGCGGGGCCATAATGAAGATTCTGAAAGAAGCACATGTTCCCGATAACATCACAGTAAATCAATTAGAAAGTATTGCTAGCAGGATCTTCGAAGCAAATAGGACTACTTTTGCTGATGATGACCTGCCTATAGAGGGTACGGAACACAATCAAGCTCTTTGTATCACGGTGAAGTGCGAAAATTATTTTGTCACCAGGGTGTTGGTTGATAATGGATCCAGTGAAAATATTTGCCCTCTGTCCACTTTGCAAAATTTGAAGATCGGCATCGAAGGAATCCACATAAACGATATAGGTGTTCGAGGGTTTGATGGGAAAGGAAAAGGTTCTGCTGAAAATATAACGCTTGAATTGGTGATAGGGCTAGTTGGTTTCAGTGTGGAATTTCAAGTGCTAGATGTGGTTGCCCCGTATAATTTGTTATTGGGTAGGCCTTGGATATATGCGGCTAAGGCAGTGCCATCGTCGCTACATCAAATGGTGAAATTTGAGTGGGACAAACAAGAGATAGTCGTGCGTGGGGAGGAGGATTTATCCCTTTATGAACATTCATTTGGTCCATTTATTGAGAACGGAGATGATAAAGGAGCTTTAGCTTATCAAACTTCCGAAATGATGTCTGTCAAAAAGGTTCCTGAAGGAAAATGCATTCCAATGCCGAGGCTATCACCTTCGATCTGCATGGTATCTAACGAGATGTTGAAGTATGGTTTTGTGCCAGGTAAAGGTCTGGGTGCATCTTTGCAAGGTATCATGCATCCGTTATCTCTACATAAAAATCTGGGTACATTTGGTTTGGGGTTCAAGCCTATAGGGGATGATGTGAAGAAGGCTCAAAGTTGGAGAAGAAATCATGGCCGCTCTCTTGGCCTATACCACATCTCTTCAGGACATTTGTCAAGTCAGGGGCAGTGAGGCATTTGGTGTCAGCAGTTCCAAAGCCTGTGGTTGTCTCTAATGAGAGGGTCCAAAGTCTATTTGACGAAGTGAACACGGTAGAAATTGGGAAAGGTTAATCAAGAGGTGCATTTTTTTAGGCCGAATGTGAAGATCAACAATTGTGAAGCTACTCCTCTTCCTACTCGGAAGGAGTTTTGGTAGTGGGCTTTGATTTTCTTTTAGTTGTCTGGGTTTCCAGGGTTGTGATTCAGATTCTATGTTCCATCCGTTTGGATGTGTTAAACCTTGTTATCTTTCAATGAAATGCAAATTCCCTTCTTCTTCATCCCTGATAGTTTCATTTTGGTTTTTCTTTTCTTTCTTGTGCAGTTCTTTTTATGCTGGTTTCAATGACATGACATGCATGAGGAATCTTTGGTCCAATCTTAGAAGCCAATCTAATTCTGAAATAATAATACAAAAAATTGAGTGTGATGATGAAGCACAGATTGATGATGATGAGCGGGTCAAAACCCAATTAGAGCAATTGAGTTTGATCGATGAGAAAAAATTAGCAGCAGTGTGTCATGGCCAATTGTATCAACAAAGAATGGCAAGGGCATATAATAAAAAGGTACATCCACGAAAGTTCGAAGTGGTTGAGCAAAGTTTGAGACGTATTCTTCCACATCAAGCTGAGGCCAAAAACAAGTTTGCGTCAAATTGGCAGTGGGCCGTTAATCGTGGCAAGAGTATTGTCCAATGGCGTTTTGTATTTAACAGACATAGAAGACAAGTGTATTTAAATGGCCATCAATTCCTATGTGGTCGAGAGGTATTATGTATGATTTTCTTCGGTTTACTAGTATCTGTTCGTATTTGGCATGTTTTGAAGATTGGAATGACGAAGGCATTTTATTTTGCTATCTAAACACTTTATCCTTTGTTATCACTTTGACCCTTATCTACTTTATTTCATACCCCTCTTTCGGAATCAGTAGCAAAATTTAGAAATGCAAGCGTAAAGGATAAGTAAAGGGAAAGAGAGAAAAGAGAAATGAAAAGAAAAGGAAAAAAAAAGAAAAAAAAAGAGAGAGAAAAAGAAAAAGAAAAGAGAAAAAAGGGCAAAAGAAAGAAAAGAAAATAAAAGAAGAGAAAGAGGAAGAAAAAGAAAAGAAAGATCACAACAAACAAAGTAATTCCTGTAACATGAATTACGTTTGACCTGATTCCTTTTTAAGGATACGTATGCAGCCTCACGGTTCGGTTCCATCAAAAAATAAAAATCCAAAAGTCCCCAAGCAAGAAACTGGGGCAAACGTTGTAGTTGTTGTAAGAAATTTGGTTCCGAATGTTGTAATTTTGAACCCATTTGAATTGTTTTGAGCCTTTAATACCCTTTCTTTCTAACCTTATCCAAAAGTCCACGTTAGGTCCAAAGAAAGACCTTCTGATCAGTCTTCGGGAAATGCCAAGTCAGGCAGATTGATGTGTTTCATCTCAGGGGTCACACTCTAGTCCAAGCAGGAAAATTATAAAAATGAGAGAGTCTTATTGGTGAAAACCCTCACGGGCACTAAGGCGACGGGAGTTGAGAGAAATAAAAAATGAAAGTCTTATTGGTGAAAACCCTCATGGGCACCTTAAGGAGAAAGTGAGTTGAGAAGTGAACAAATGGGAGAGGTCTGTAGGTGAAAACCTTTCAGGGCACCGCAGGATGAACAACGTTAGGGTTTGGGGTGAAGAAATTAGGTTATGGAATTTCGGGGCAACAAAGTATGGCAACTGAAAGTGGATTGGTTGGACAGATTGGGCCGATTAGTCCGAAATGCATGTCATGATCAATGGTACCAGCTGTTCCACTCAGATAAGTCTCATTTCCTTTTTTTTTTAGCAAGTCAGCCAGTTTTGGATTTTATTTATTCTTAACTCTCAAGGTCATTGCATTTCATTTCTTTCGGGGTTTTTTTTTCTCTAAGATGTTTCAATGTCAGTCTTGTTCAAAGCAAATAAGAAGGATTTTCAAAGCTTACTACCAGTTTCCATTATGGGGCAAAGCGGAATGCGACTAGAACATGCCGGAGATGGTGTGATGGGACTTAAAGGCATCATTGAAATTTCAATTAGTGAAATGGTTTAAGATTTCATGAGAAATATATGGGGTCAGATAAGAATGCTGGAAGTGAAAAACAACAGTCGGGAATCTTGTGGCTAAGGAGCAATCAGAAGATCCGAAATTCTTGAGCAAGTTCAAGGCAGTCAGACAGAACAGAGCATGGAAGGGAGGGAAGGGAAAACCATCCCTAGCAAGAGTATCACAGTCAATTACCATGTTTTTAAACTGACAAGATTTTTCTTTGATTTGAAACAGGGGCGGGAAATTTTGGTCGTTTCAAGGAAACCCTCTGTGAAGAAAGGCAATCACCAGACAGGTTTGATCATAAACTTTTAGGACCCTCCAGGAAAATGGAACCTAGTTTAATTTTAAAACATGCATGAGTAGCGTAATCTGGCATAATGTAGCATAAGAAATATAAGTTGGCGTCAAAGTTTGCATTTTTAAGATAAGATTCAATTAGGAGTTCTCAGGACCCTCCTGGAAAATAGGACTTAGTTTTAAAAATCGAAACAAACATAAGTAGCAAAATCTAGCATAAATATACCCCAAGGAATATAAGTTGGTTTGCATGTTTGAGATATGATTCAACTAGGAATTTTCAGGACCCTCCTGAATAATGGGACATAACTTTATGAATTCCATTAGGTAATAAGATTTAGCGTAAGTTCTGCTGTAAGGAAGTATAATTCAGCCGTAAAAATTGTCACTCATAAGATAAGATTTGATAAGAATTTTTTAGGACCTTCTTGGATAATGGGATGTAGCTTTCAAATTCTTAGAGATATAACATGATTCAATTAACACTCATAGATGCGCCCAACTATCAAACTGGGGCAGAAAATTTTCTTTCGTTTTGTTTATTTTGTTGAAGTCAGGTGCCCATCTGAAGAACAAGGAAGACAACACGGGTTTTAGGATAAAATTACAGTTGAAGTTTGGAAATCAGGCGCCCACCTGGAGAGAAAGGGAATACCGTTGAAGTTTTGAAGTCAGGCGCCCACCTGGAGAGCAAGGGAATACAGTTCAAGTTTAGCAATACCATTTGAAGTTTTGAAGTCAGGCGCCCACCTGGAGAGCAAGGGAGTACAATTCAAGTTTCAGCTTTCAAATTCTTATTGATATTTGGTAATATGATTTGGATTAACACTCACATATGTGTCCAGCTACCAAACTAGAGCAGAAAAGTTTCTTTGTTTAGTTTATTTTTATTGAAATCAGGCGCCTACCTGGAGAGCAAGGAAATATATTCAAGTCAAGAAGTCAGTAGTCCCCTAGCGATCAAGGGAACACAATTCAAGTCAAGAAGTCAGGAGCCCACCTGGAGAGCAAGGGAATACAATTCAAGTCAAGAAGTCAGGAGCCTACCTGGAGAGCAAGGGAATACAATTCAAGTAAAGAAGTCAGGAGCCCACCTGGAGAGCAAGGGAATAAAATTCAAGTTCAAATAATCAGGAGCCCGCCTGTAGAACAAAGGAATACAACAATGATCAAAGGAAGACGTTTAAAGGATCAGCAATCAGGTACCCGCCTGAAGAAAGGGAAGAGCATATCAGGAATTCGACACAAGTCAGCAACAAAGGAACTGTTGTAGGAAAAAACAAGGCAACAAGGCAACAACGATCGCAGAACAAATTTGAGAATAAGTCTTTGTAATTCATAGACCATAGCTTAGTCTAGCTTCTTTATTTGTCATGGTGTAATAAGGAGATCAGTAAGCAGTAGTAGCAGCAACAGCAACAGTGAAACCACAAATTAATGATAGTCCCAGCTACCAAAACTTTCCGAATTACATTGACCTGATTCCTTTCTAGCCAAGGATATGTAGGAAACTTTTGAAGCAGAGGTTCAGTCAAATATTTCAAAAAATGCTTCCCACGGAGTATTCAAACGGGCAAAAATCGCTCGTATCCGCTCACTTTGTCTTTGCACGAAAACTCTTTGTGTTTACGGGCAAAGAGGGACAGCTGTGAGCACGTGATTTTTGCCTCACATGAATTACTCCCACAAAATCAAAACAAAATTATTTGTTTTATTGTTTGAAGTCTTGTGAAATTTTGTGGTATTTTCTGTTATTATTTGCATTTGTCTGTGCTTGTGTATTTTATTTAATTAATGAAAAATACAAAAATATGTTGCATTTGCATTTAGAATTTAATTTCACATTTTTAGATTAATTAATTAAATTAATTGTTTTACAAAAAATGAAAAATCACAAAAAAAATAATGTATTTTTGCATTTTTAGTGTTTAATGTCTGAATTGTGTGATTTTCTTTTAATTAGGTATTTAATTATTTGTGATAATTATTACTTATAGTTAATTAGTATTTTTGAAAAGGTAAATTGGTTTTATAATTTAATTTCGGATTTTAGTTTTAGTTTTTAAAAAAGAAAATAATTAATAGAGAGGGAAATAAAGAGAGCCCAAATTTTGGGCCAAATACCCCAAGCCCAAACAAAATATACCTAAAACAACCCAATTACCCATCCAAACCCACCCCAAACCGGCCCAAAACTCGTTCCCTACCCGGTCCACCCCTACAAAAACCAAACTACGTCGTTTGGCATGTTTTTGATCAGGACCGTCGATCTTATTTAATCGAACGGTCCAGAGCGTTACCCATAACCCGAGCCCGACCCGCCTTTGAACCGGTCCAACCCCATTCAAATTAAAATGACCCCGTTTTAATTATTGATTCAATCAGAACTGTTGGATTCCAATCATCCAATGGCCCTCATTGAATCAATAATTTTAATATATCAAAACCCCTTACCCCTTACCCTCAAACCAAACCCCCTCTCACCCGTCTCCTATCTCTCCAGAGACCCCCTGTAATGCCACCGCCAGCCGCCGCCGGAAATCGCCCCACAGCGTCGGCAAGTCTCCAATGACCTCCAAATTTACACCCCTGATTCCTCTCCACATCCCTATTCCGAAACCCCAAACCATTTCCCTCGAATCTCAGCCAAACTCCTCAAATATCGATTCAAAATGATGAACCCCAGCGCCACCACAGTTTCTCCGATAGCGGCGCCACTTCCAAACACCCCCAAACGAACACCCCAGGACCCCTTCCTTCCCTTCTTTCCAAATACCATACTAGTTTCCCTCGAATGTCCCTGGAACGTCTCGAATCATAAATCGAAAGGTTTGAATCCTAAAATCCAAAAACAAAACCTGACGCTCCAGTTCCTCATGAGTTTTAGGATCGATTTTATCACAAAATAAGGTTATTCACTTATTCTTGACAAAGAACAAGTGATTAACTTTATTTGGTGATTTAAATCGGAGGGTTAGCTGCGAGGTCAAGCTTGAACCAGTAAGTTTCCCTTATTATTTATGTTCCTCTTAGCATTTGTTTCACCTATGCCTCCTCATCTTTTCTTCTACGTGTATGTTTGATTGGTTTGTTTTCTGACGGAATTTTGTTTAGTTTCGAACCTAGTTTTCTTTGCTTTAGGTTAATTTGCTTATTCGTATTTATTTCTGTTAATTTTAGTTCTTCTGCTCAATTTATTTGGTCCTGTTTGTTTTTGTTTTTTGATTTTAGGTTTGTTAATTAGTTTCTGTATTTAATCATTAATGTCTGCACTTGCCATCTGAATCGTTAGATTTCCAGTTTTTCATTTAGAATCAGTTAACTTGTGTTCAAGGATATTTGCTATGAAATCAGCATCTTAGTATTTCGTGGTGTTTTGGCTCCCTGTCAAAATTATTGTGTTAATTGTTTCAGAGGTCGAATCTCAAAATTGTCCGTTTCTTGCTAATGCCAGTTTAGATTGTTCATGTGTGAGGTTATGTCTGATTCCATGATAAACCTATTTAGGTTTCAGAAACTGATGCCATTTGATTTTGATTACTTAACGATTCTATTTTAGAGAATTGATTGTCATATTTTTTATGTAATCAAAATTTTAAGAGGTAATCAACAGGGGCCTTTGGGGGTTAACTTAGGTAGCCTAGCCTAATAATGTCAATAATTGAAATAAGGGCTGCTAATTGATAAGTGGTGTACTAATGAACTTAGTTTAAAGGCACTAAGAGAGTGGTTAATTAAAAAAAGAAAAGGATAATCTGATAGTGGATATAGAACTAATTGAATGCCTATTAAAAGGCTGAAAATTAGAATTAAAAGGAGATAGAAAAACAACAAGAAAATTCTGAGACACCTTAAAAAAATATTGAGAGGACACACATAAAATACAAAAAGACATACACACGCACACATATACACACACACAGACAAAAAAATAGAAAGAACAAGAGAACACATAGAAGAAAGAGAGAGAGATCCATAGAGGAAAAAAATCTAGGAGAACACACATAGAGAACTGAACACATTAGAAAAGGGAGAATACAAAGAGAATTCACTGAAAATACTCACTCATATATAATAGAGTGATTCAGAAGCTGAAAGGAAGAATTAGGGATAGTCCGGAGTCTTAAGGTTTAGAAAAGGTAGTCTAGAGTCTTAAGAATTCATAGAGTGTTTGGAGTTTAAGAATCTAAAAGAAGAGAGAGCTAAGAATACATAAAGAATCAGAAATTTAAGAGCTTAAGAGATCAGATTTGAGAAAACTGAGAAGGATAGTTCTAAGTTCTGAAATTTCTTTTTCATAATGGAAAAGTTATCCAAAGAATGCCTGTTGGATTTCTGATTTCCTTTTGTTAGCTAGACTGTTTAAAAGATTTCCTGGGCTATTTTTTTGGTGAAAAATAGTTTGAGGCTGTGATTTGGAGTTGTTTTTGCATCTGTTACTACTCTACTGTCCCATTGACTGCTCTCGAGTTGAAACTACTATTTCATCACTGAATCTGGGTTGTCCTTTTGTGGGTGTTCATTTATTCTGTTACTCTACTGACCCTTTGCATTTCCTTTTCATTTCAATTTTCAGGTATATCCTCAAAATGTAATGAATAGAGTTTTGAATAGTTTGTTTGAAGATCTGTATTTAAATTGGAGTTTAAGTTGAAGTATTGATTCCGAGTGTAATTGTTGCTAATTTAAATCATTGCATGCACTTGAACTGTTCAGTTTTGTGTAAATTCAGGTTTTGTTTATGTTGGACTGTTGGTTCATGCTAGTAGCCTAAAGTGATTTGGTTGTTAAATGAAGTATTTGAATGTTAGCATTGTAATAGCGTTTGGATTCTACTTGTATAAATGAACTGTTAAACCTTTTGTGAGAAATAGACATGAGGTTCAATTCTGGTTGAATGCTATATAATTTGAAAACCCATACTGTATAAACGAACTTGGTCTAGATGTTCTTAAATCTACATAAAAGTTGGTACAACATGTTCACTTAGTCAGTAATGAAGTTTTATAATTCTTAGTAGAAATTTGCTCAAGTAGATGCTGAATGATCATAATCAGTAGATATTGAGTTGAAATTATTAAATTCCATTGCCTTTGTTAGCCGTTCAAACTGGAATTCACGAGTGCTTTCATGATTAAACTATTATTAAGTGTTGTTTGATTGTCTAATAATAAGTTAAAAATGAGTCCCCTAATTCATGTGGTAGGGATTCGATGTTAGGTCCTCGACCTCAAAACTCTGCATTTGGGCCCATTTTGAGGCCCAGCTTTGAAGGTCCTTTTGGAGTCAAAGACGGACCACCTCCTGGTTTGGGCCATCATTCCTTTGTGGTGGTTCAAGTTTTCTTGTACAATGCATTAGTTTCCCCTTATATAAGCCATCCTAGCTAGCTTAAATAGAACCTTTAGTTACATTTAGTAATTAATTGACCAGATCTTTAATCAATTGAGGCGGGCCGTAATAGATAATAATATTCCATGACCCTCCGAGTTTTAGTTTTGAATACCCTTTTAAAATGTAGCTGAGGTGCGCCACGCCAAATAAAATCTCAAATGAGTGACTCTCATTTAATCCTTTCTTTTAAAATACTTAGAACTCGAGGCGTGCCGTTTAGCAAATTTTCACGGCCCTCGCAAGTTTAAAAATGCATAGTTGCTTTAGGCGCGTTATTTTAAATAACTTACCTCCTTAAAATCGGGTGCGCATTTATGTGACCCAAATCCAAATCTCAACGTTAGATAAAATGTGTCGAGGACTGCGGGTGCATTTATGTGACGTGGTTCAATACGCGTTTTATGTGACGTTGAATCTTCCTAAAAATATTTAGATAAAAGCGGTTTTAAATTAAAAATGCACATAGGTTTAAAAAAGTTTTAAAATCAGATAATTAAGCCAATAATAATAGTTGAGCGACCGTGCTAGAACCACGGAACTCGGGAATGCCTAACACCTTCTCCCGGGTTAACAGAATTCCTTACCCGATTTCTGTGTTCGCGGACCGTTAAATAGAGTCAAACCTTTCCTCGATTCGGGATTCAACCGGTGACTTGGGACACCATAAATCTCTCAAGTGGCGACTCTGAATTAAATAAATAAATCCCGTTTTGATCGTCCTTTAATTGGAAAAACTCCCTTATATCCTTTCGAGTGTGTAAAAAGGAGGTGTGATACCCTCCTTCCTCGATTCGATCGAGGCTGGTGGCTGTGATTGCTATTTGGCTTCCTGATTACCTTTGATGCTCGACCTTTCCGTGGTTGATAACGTTGATATCGGCGTTACATCATCAATTGCAAATATTTCCTTTGCAACGTGCTACTCCCTGTATACTATTTTTACACCGTCTGTCGTCGGGAATTCCATTATTTGGTGGAGAGTCGAGGGGACTACCCTCATGTTGTGGATCCATGGTCTTTCGAGTAGGTCATTGTACCTCATGTCTCCCTCGATCACGTGGAACTTGGTATCTTGAATGGTTCTAGCCACGTTCACCGGTAGAATAATCTCCCCTTTAGTTTTTTTACTGGCCATACTGAACCCGTTTAAGACTCGAGCTATAGGAACAATTTGATCTTTTAGGCCAAGCTGCTCTACGACCCTCGATCGGATGATATTCTCCGAGCTACCTAGATTCACTAAAATACGCTTAGCTTGAACTTTATTTAATAAGATAGAAATTACCAAAGCGACGTTGTGGGTTTGGGAAATGCCTTCTGCTTCTTCATTGTTGAATGATATGGAGCCATCGGGCACATAATCTTGGGTTCAGTTTTCCCTAGTGATTGATACCTTAGAGCATTTGAAAATGGTTCCCTGTGGAATGTCAACCCCACCGACGATCATATGAATGACATGCTACGGTTCCTCCTATCCATTTTCTTGTTGACGTCCCTTTCTCTAAAGTGATTCTTGGCTTGATCGCTAAGGAAATGTTGAAGGTGGCCCTTATTTAATAAACATGCTACTTCCTCCCTCAGTTTCCTGGAATCTTCGGTCTTGTAACCATGCGTGCCATGATACTTGCACATCAAATTTGGGTTTCTTTGGGAAGCATCGGTATGTATGGGTCTGGGCCACCTAGTATCTTTGATTCTTCCGATTGCTGATACAACGCCCGACGCGTCGATGCTAAAGTTATATTACGCTAACCGAGGTGCCTCTATGGGATTGGAATGCATATCACAACCTCTTTTGCTCATAAGCCTCCAAAATTCTATCATCGATCATTTCTCCAATCATTGAGGGGGAAATTGAGTCCGGAACCATTTCCTTCGATCCGCGGTATATGGTTGACATCGTTCTCTATTCGACCTTGGCTCCCTGTCGATGTCCCTATGGATTTTAACTGTCGACCTATTTGGATGCACTAAACCGGAAGAGGCTCCTAATTGGTCATCCTCGACCCTGATCTTGGATTGATATCGATTGAGCACATTTGCCCAAGTCACAACTGGATTCTCAGTCATATTTTGTTTCAACTGACGTGACGCTATTGAACTCTGTTAGTTCAAACCTTGAGTGAAATATTTAATGGACCAATCATATGTAAGCGGTGGAAAATCCATGCATTCCATTTGAAATCAGGATACGAACTCCCTCAGTATTTCGTTATCCCTTTTGTCTTATCTTGAAAATGTCCGATTTTCTTGTTGCGACCTTTATGGCCCCGGCATGTGCTTTTACGAAAGAATATGCTAGCATGGAAAATGAGTCGATTGAATTTGGTGGCAGGTTGTGATACAAAATCATTGCTCCCTTCCAAAGGGTTTCTATGATCTTTTTCAGCAGCATAGATTCGATTTCATCATCTTCTAAGTAATTTTCCTTTATTCCAAACGTGTACGAAGTGATCTGTTCATTAGGATCGGTGGTCCCGTTGTACTTAGGTATGTCTGGCATACGAAACTTCTTAGGAAAGGTCTTCGTAGCTGCACTTTGAGGAAAATATATTTTGGTGAGATCCTCGATCATTTTCATTATTGTAGGATTAGTCCCTGATTTGTTACTATTCGACCTTTCTGGCACTGCCTCGTCACGGGGAGTAATTTCTGGCTCGACCCTACTTGGAGTCCTAGGTTGATTTTGCAACTAAGCAATAGCGGCCTGTTGGGCTTGTAGCATCTCGAATATCACCTGGAGACTAACTCCTCTGTCTCCTCTGCCTTGTGTACCTTGACCACCAGATCGGCCTTCCCTGCATATACTCCCTTCAGGGTCCGCGCCTAGGTACGTATTTAGAGAACCAAGCGAACTGACATCGACTGGATCGGCAACCGGTGCTCCCCCGAGATTAGCCGGTTGCACCCCGACTCCTGGAGCAATTACATTATCCTTCTCCCCGTGAAACCTGAGACCATCATCACCATGTGTGGGTGCGTTTTGTGAGTTTGACATTTTTAACTTGAGAGCAAAAATACTTGACAGGAACAAGTGTGAAATAACGTATGTTATCAGAATCAGCATTGAACAATCACTATTATCCTTATCCCCACGGTGGACGCCAATCTGTTTACCCTAAAATTTGAGTAACAATTAAACTTATATTGTGGTTTTAAGGATACATGATTCAATCAAGTACTAATGATAAGCAAGGAGATAAATGAACAAATTAGATAATAAAGTTAATCAAACCAGCGTGTTAACCAAATTTCGACCTCGACTCGGGATAGCCTTGAGGTGTGATGGAATAATAAAGCAACTCTGATGAACAGTAAGTGAAATAGCAAGAAAGTAATGAGAGTATATATTCTTGTTAGTGAACAATGATGATTACAAATGAATGGGATCCCCCTTTATATAATAGGGGAGTCCTAAATAAGGTACACTTCTAATTATAGTAGGGAATCATATTTGACAACTGATTAGCCTCCGATGACCATTCCATTCGGAAATTCACACCATGATCTTCGGTCCCGATCTTTCCGTTATTGAACTATACCAGCATTATCTAGAATTATGCCCTCTTCTGACCTCGGTTAGTGATGTCGACCTCTATCTTAGAAAGAAACTTCGACCCCGAACTCGACGTCCAGACCTTCCGACGTGGTATTACTTTTTTCATCAAAGATTTCCACCGTATACAATGAGCCTTTTATTACTGTTTGGAATTCCGTTTTAATGTTTAATAAACGTTCTTTGTTCTTGCCAAATATTGAGTTAATGTCATATTTGTCGAAAATGTGGGTGCTGCAGCGTAATTTCGATATTATAGTGGGATTTAGCTTCAGTTGGTGGGTCCATTCAACTGAAGTTATTAATACTACATTATATTCGTAGTTTGGCATTGAAACTGTCCGAATTCAAGTAAACTATAATGCGAAACAATATACGGGCTGGTCATGACATTTTGAGGTAGCTGGTAGGACAGCACTGTTATTTTGGCAAAACCAAAAAATTGACACAAGTTACAAGTGACGAAATTATATTTAATTTTACAAGAGATACGTGTTGATTATGGAATTTGAGTATGGTAGATTGGGTCTGAGTAAAATCATGATTTGGTGTACAAAATTTATTGACGATTAGGACTTATTTCGGGGAATTTGGTAGGCTTGCTTGTCTTTTTCTTATTAGGTATTTCCCTAAAATTGGACTTTGAATTTGGTCAGCGTTTGACATGCAATTATCCACTATGCTTTCATACGTGAAATATGTTCGACGTTTCACAAGTCACTTCTTCAATAACAGGATTTTGGACCAAGAATAGTTTTTGATAAAAGTAAGGAACTTGCTTCGCTACTTGATATTTAAAGAAAAAGTTTATGATGAAGCAATTTTTTTTTATTAGACAACAGACGAAATTATATTATATTAAGGTTGATCGCCAATAAAAGAAGCATTTGGCATGCTATGCATATTGTGACAAAAAGAAGTATTGACATGACCATTAGACTGGTCCGTAGTAGGAGCATCACTATTATAGCCACTTTCATGTTCATCAAGACAAAAATATATTGTATTTATTGATGCAGGCACTGTTGTGTTTCCTATGTTGGCAATGCCCATTTGGTCTTCCATCAGCTGTTGTTCCAAAAAGGGTGATGGTTGATGGAAGACAAGAGTCTGCTCAGGCAAGTTTTGTGTGGCTCCATATTGCGCAAGTGCATCTGCAACACGATTCTATGTGTACAGTGGCAGATTCAGAATTTTAAAGTGATGAGTGCTCGCCGATAAAAAATTCGAAAGAAGAGAAAAATGAGTTTAGTTGTAGGTGTTATTCTATATTTATCTAATTATTTTAATTATTGCCTATGTAAATTTATTAAATATGGTTAAAAGCAATGGGTGCTCAAGCACCCATAAATATCCATGTACATCCGCCACTGTGCGTGCATGATGTAGGGATTATCCACTTGTGTATTGGGTAAAACTGAGTTTATACATATCGAAGTGATAGAAAGATGACATGTCATGACACGTAGGAAAGTCAAAGAATAATGATTAGCAAAGAGACACGAGTTGCAACAGATACGAGCGGAAGCACAAGAAGAGACACGAGCAAATATTACAAAGACTCGACGCTCGTACCTATTTAAGTCTAAAAGCTGAGATGAATGAACCTGACAGCACAAGAGAGCCCATCTACAGTATTTAATAAAAGCATTAAATATTGTAAGCATTAGAGAATCTGCATTAAATTACAATGATTATGTAACGTAGCATTTAAAGGCTTTAATCGTTCATAATGACCTTATTATGGAAAAGGCAAAACGTATAACTTAGAAATATATAGCTATAAAATGGAGAAGACTGATCATTCTTAAGGATAAAAGATATCAACCGAATACACTGATTTACTTTATTTTCTGCTATCTATTTTATTGCTATCAAAGTCAATTTCTTTTATTCATTTTCGCTTATCAGTAACCCGAGTTCTTCTAAAAATAAAGCTTTGACCGAAATTTTATTTTTTGGTTAAACAAATTAGTTCCGTTACAGGGAATATGATAATCAATTCTTTCTTAACCTAACCTTTTTGTTGCATCAACAACCATGTCGAACGTTAATAACAACACCCAAGGAAACTAAGTACCCAGAAAACCCTGAAATCGAGGGGAATTGACAAGATGACCGCACCCCAATTCCTTCTCCACAAAGTTCCCCTCGGCAGTCTCGAGAAGGCACTCCTGATGGGTCTCATTCAAATGCAAATGCTCAATTTGATAACGATGCCACTATTAATGAAGCTTTGCAAAAGCTAATCTTTCAACAGGTCAATAAAGCTCTTGAGGCCTTTGCCAGCCAGTTACCAATTGCACCTTCAACACCAATTCCAAATAACAACACTTTGGAAAACCTTCGTTCCGGGCTTGCTAATTCGGGCAGTGGTAGAATCCCCAGTGAATCACGCGACGGAGAACCAGGTAACTTAGTCAATTCTGAGATACAAAATTTGGTATGAATATTGCAGAAACAGCTCAAGGAGCAAAGTGACCGCATAGAACAAATATCTGGAGTACTGCCTGTAATCAAAGGGATATATATGGATAAATATTTATAACAACCTTGGAAGCCAAGTGCTGCTCCTCTCCCTATTCCAAAGAAATTCAAAATGCCTGATATTACAAAATATGATGGAACAACTGATCCACGAGACCACGTGATTGCATTCACAACTGGCGTGAAAGGCAACGACTTGACCAAGCAAGAAATCGAATCAGTATTGGTCAAAAAATTTGGTGAAACACTCACTAAGGGAGCATTAACATGGTATTCTCTTTTACCCAAAAATTCTTTAAATTCTTTTGCTTAGCTTGCAGATGCATTTATCAAAATACATTCGGGAGCTCAAAAAGTCGAAAAAAGAATGGAGGATATTTTTAAAATCAAGAAAAGGGACTCATAATTGCTTAGAGAGTTTGTGGATAGGTTCCAGCGTGAAAGAATGACGTTACCACGAGTACCCGACAATTGGGCAGTCGTAGCCTTCACTAGTAATTTGAATGAAAAAATTTCAGAAGCCACGAGATGACTCAAAGAAAGTCTTCGTGAATTTCCAACAACAACATGGAATGACGTATACAACAGGTATAGCACGAAGCTAAGAATTGAAGAAAATATTATCTCACGATCTCAAAAAAAGGAAAAGGTAAGTTCGAGACGAGCCAAAACAGAAAAAAGGTCAGATAAAAACTGATACAAATCATCTATGGGCCCAGCGGGAAAAGATTCACGGTCAAAGCATGATCATTCAAGGTACGACCATAGATCTAGAAATAGAGAGTCAGGCTCGTCATCAAGGTTTGGGAATGATCGGAATGTACGAGAGTCACGAGATGATGATAGGAACCTGAAGGCATGATTTGGCGGTTATAATTTTAATATAAGCACTTCCGAGCTCGTAGCTGTTTTAAGAGACATGGGTGATAAGGTGCGGTAGCCAAAAGAAATGAGATCAAATCCAAACAGGCGCAATCCTGAGCATTGGTGCGAATTTCACAACGATTATGGTCACAAAATAGCAGATTGTAGGTTGCTACAAGGTGAAGTTAATCATCTGTTGAAACAAGGATATCTCACCGAGTTATTCAGCGAGAAATGTAAGCAAGCATACACGAAGAATAGGCAGGAGCCCCCTAAGCCACCTTCTCCCAAAAGAACCGTCAATGTTATCAGGGGAGGTGAAGAAATCAATGGTGTGACATATACAGCAGCCAATAAGGTTTCAAAAGTCACAATTACCCGCGGGAAGCGGTTGCGGAAGGTTTAAGAGGAAGAAAATATTACATTCGATGACGCAGATGCGGATGGCCTATTAACTCCACATAACGATGCACTGGTAATATCTCTACTTATACATGACACTAATGTGAAACGAGTTTTGATTGATCCAGGTAGTTCTGTGAATATTATTCTGCTAAGAGTACTACATGAGATGCAAGCTGAAGATAAATTAGTACCAAAAGCGCATACTTTGTCTGGATTTGACAATTCCAGCGTTGTGATGAAAGGGGAAGTAATACTTGCTATATTCGAAGAAGGAGTTGTGAGAGATGTGAAGTTTCAGGTAGTGGAAATGGAAATGGCTTACAACATAATTCTCTGGAGGCCATTTATCCACGAGATGGATGTCGTTCCATCAACCTTACATCAAGTCATTAAATTTCCATCACCATGGGGAATATGTCAAATTCACGGAGACCAACAGATATCCAGAAGCATCAACTCCGTGGCAGATTCAAGTATGAGAAATAAAGAAGAATAGTAATTACAGAATCCAGTTGAGGATACCACAACGCAAACCTCAACTGAACAAGGGCAAACAGATGTGGATTCAAGGCCCGATTCCATTCAAGAACTAGAAGAAAACAAAAATATCAAAAAAACGATCAAAGATCTGGAGGCTGTAGTATTATTTATACACTGGACTGAAAGGAAAATCTACATAGGGGCCAATATCAGCCCAGACATTAAACGTAAGTTGATTAAATTTTTAAAAGCTAACGCGGATTTTTTTGCTTGGTCCCTTCTGATATGATAGGAATAACACTAGAGATAATGACTCACAAATTAAATGAAGACCCGTCTTATACACCTATCAAACAAAAGAAGAGAAAACAAGGAACTTTCAAAAATCAGGTGATTCAAGATGAGGTCCAAAAATTATTAAAGATTGGGTCTATCCGCGAGGTAAATATCCTAATTGGTTAGCCAACACTGTTGTGGTACCAAAAAAGAATGGTAAATGGCGAGTTTATGCAGATTACACAGACCTTAACAAAGTTTGTCCTAAACATTCTTTTCCATTACCACATATAGATCAACTAATTGATGCTACTGCAGGGCATGAGTTGTTAAGTTTCTTAGATGCGTACTCAAGATACAACCAAATCAAAATGGATCCCATAGATGAAGAAAAAACTTCATTTATAACAGATAGAGGGACTTACTGTTATAAATTATTGCCATTTGGTCTAAAAAATACAGGTGCAACATATCAAATATTAATGACCAAAATGTTTCAAGATCATATGGGAAAAACGATTGAGGTTTATATAGACGATATGCTTGTCATAAGTCAACATTCAGAGGACCATATATCACACTTGTCAGATACATTTCAGATCTTGCGGAAATTTAATATGAAACTGAATCTTGAGAAATGTTCATTCGGTGTTGGATCAGGTAAGTTTTTAGGTTTTCTTAGTTCTAACTATGGTATTGAAGTGAGCGCCGCACATATTAAAGCCATTGAAGAAATCCCTGACATGCTTACAAGTGAAAAAGAGGTACAGAGGTTGACATGAAGAATTGCAGCCTTGGGGAGATCTATTCCAAATCATCCGAAAAATGCTTTAAATTCTTTTCTGCTCTTAAAAAGCAAGATCAGCTTGAATGGACTGAGTAGTGTCGACAGGCACTCAAAAATTTGAAAACATACCTGTCAAACTGCCGTTGCTTGCAAAACCAAAGGTTGGAGAAAGATTGCTCATCTATCTTGTCGTCTCAGAAGTAGCGGTGAGTGTTGTTTTAGTTTGTGAAGACCAAGGTAAACAATCTCTAATATATTATGTCAGCAAATCATTATTACATGCGGAGACGCGGTATCCTCAATTAGAAAAACTTTAACTTACTCTAATCATGCCATCTAGAAAGCTAAGGCCTTATTTTCAATGTCATCTCGTTATCGTAGTAACTACTTATCCATTCAACATATTATCGAAGCATGATTTGTCTTAGCTAAATGGGCTATAGAACTAAGTGAATATGATATCACATACCAACCAAGAACCGCGATAAAATCTCAAGTACTAGCAGATTTTTAGCTGATTTTAGCCTAGAAATGCAATTAGAAGCGGAAAAAGAATTACAGGTGTTCAATGGGTCTAATCCAGGAATTTGGACCTTATTTACTAATGGTTTATCTAAAGTAAAGGGCGCAGGTTTAGGAGTTTTTTTGGTGCCACCTACGGGTGAAACTATTCGTCAAGCAATAAAATGTTATTCTATAACTAACAATGAGGTAGCGTACAAAGCTGTGATTGCAGGTTTGGAACTGGCATGTGAACTTGGCATTAATCAAATTGTAATCAAAAGCGATTCACAGGTCGTAGTTAACCAAGTGTTGCGGACTTATACAGCCAAGGAAGCACGAATGCAGCAATACTTAGAAAAGGTACGGGACTTGCTTAGACAATTTCAAACCTAGAAACTCACGCATAAACCAAGAGATGAAAATGTAAAAGCAGATGCCTTAGCCAATCTCGTATCTGCTGCAGACGTGGCAAGTAACAAAAATGCTTCCGTAATTCATTTGTTTCGTTCGGTGCTTGATCCAGACAAAAATAAAGTAAATTTTAATGACTTAACCTGGGATTGGAGAAATGAGATTGTCGCTTTTTTTGCAGTATGGTACTATCCCTGAAGACAAGAAAAAATCTCACGCGCTTCGAAAAAAGGCTGCTCGATATTGCTTAATGCAAGGAAATTTTTATCGAAAAATGTTCGGTGGCACCTTAGCAAGGCGCCTCAGACCTTCTCAAACAGATTATGTAATGAGAGAAATACACAAAGGGCATTGTGGAGATGACGTAGGGGGAAGATTGCTGGTAAGAACCATGATTAGAGCAGGCTATTATTGGCCTAAAATGGAAGAGGAAGCGACAAATTTCATGAGTAAATATGATAAGTGCCAAAGACACGATAACAACATGCATAGACTTGTGGAGCTGTTACATCTGGTCGTTGCACCGTGGCCTTTTATGAAATGGGGAATGGATATCGTGGGTCTATTACCGCAAGCAAAAGGACCGGTAAAATTCTTACTTTTACTCACTGACTACTTTACTAAATGGGTATAAGCAGGAACATTTAAATAGGTTCGGGAAAAAGGAGTCAAAGATTTCATTTGGCAAAATATCATATGTCGATTTGGTGTACCAAAGGAAATCTGTGTGATTATGTCCCACAATTTTATAGGCGCTTAAATCACAGAATTTCTAAAAAGTTGGCAAATCAAAAGAATTACATCCACACCTTATCATCCGGTGGGTAATGGTCAAGCTGAATCAACAAATAAAGTCATTGCCAATAATTTGAAAAAATGAATAGAGGAATCTAAAGGCAATTGGCCAGAATTGCTACCTAGTGTTTTATGGGCATATCGTACTACGACAAAAACGAGCACAGGAGAAACACCATTCTCATTGTTGTACGAAGCTGGAGCTTTAATTTAGGTCGAGATAGGGGAACCAAGAACGAGGTATATTCAGGCATCAGAAGAATCTAATGAAGAAGAAATGTGCATAAACCTTGACTTACTTGAAGGTAGAAGAGAAACTGCATTAATAAGAATGGCAACACAAAAACAAGTCATGGAACAATATTATAATGAAAAGGCACGGTTAAGATATTTCAAGATTGGAGACTTCTTACTCAAGAAAGTTTTTCAATCTACAAAGGCAACTAATACATGGAAGTTAAGTCCCACATGGGAAGGACCTTACAAGATTCATGGTATTGCGGGGAAAGGAGCATACGGACTAGAAACAATAAACGCCAAGATATTACCCGCACACTAGAATGTTGTTCACTTAAAGAGATATTATTTCTAAGAAGTACTCCCGGGCAGGTAACCTCATTTTTGAAATTTTGTTTTTGAATTATTAAAATTTTACGAACGATTTTAGATGATAGGCAAAAAGCTAACCCGTACTAAATGATGAGTCACGACCTGCAAGGTACGTGGAGTTAAATGAAATTTCCGGTCTAGGGTTACAATTATTCTGATAGAAATTGATACGGGTTATGCAGTCTTCTTCTATAATCGCACCTCTGAGTCCCATATGTTTTTCCTTTTACAAGAAAAGGACCAAAATAAGAGGAACAATCAAGTGCTCGAGGCTTCATACTTCAACACTCAAAACACTTGAGGGACTATATAATATACATCGACATGCGTATAAAGAAGGCAAAGAAGAAGATTGAGAAATAACCAAAGATCAAGCCTGAAAAGTTCACTCATTGATTGAGTCAAGTGTAGAGCAGAGTCACGAGTCACGAGCTAAGGCCAAAGAAAAACCTTATCATAGTTAGGGTAAAGGCAATGTACTGAAACGGGTTATAAATAAAAACCTTGCGTTCATTTTAATATACATCGACATGCGTATAAAGAAAGAAAAGAACAAGATTGAGAAATAATCAAAGATACAGCCTGAAAAGTTCACTCATTGAATGAGTCAAGTGCAGAGCAGAGTCACGAGTCATGAGCTAAGGCCAAAGAAAAACCTTATCATAGTTAAGGTAAAGGCAATATACTGAAATGGGTTATAAATAAAAACCTTTTGTTCATTTTCTTTTTTTGAAATCTGTTATAAGAAAAACAGTTACGAGAAAGTTATAGAAGTAATTCAAGTACATGTAAAGTATTATCCAAAACTAGGCAAAGTTCAAATAAAAACTTGTCAAGATTATTTCAAGAAATATGTGTATTCCTATTTCTTTTATCGTATATTAACACCATTATGAAGTTGAGACGTCTACTTCATTAAGTGTCGAATATAAAATGGCCCTCTTTTATAATTCATGATTGATTTAAAACATTCATGAGAAAAAGAAAGCAAGCATTTTACAATATAAAAATGAAAGTTATTCAGTAAGTCCATAAAAATAAAGGCAAGAATAAACAAAATAGAAGTTTAAACAACAATAGAAACTTCTTAATATTAAAATAAAGTTTTAGACTAAGTATGAACATAGTCATAAACCAAAAGTTGTTTATACAAAGTGCCCTATAACGCAAGAATTTGAACTAGGTCGGGAATCCAAACTAGAATAAGAATTTGAGAAGTAAATGCGGAAGCAATAACAACAAGGAATTCAACAACTAGAATTAAAGAGATGAAAATAAAGGATATGGGAAAGATTCAAGGAAAGAATTACAAGAACTTCCAAGAACGCAAGTTCTATAGCTTTGACAACATCAAAGTAACAATGCCTTGATTTATGGAAGAAATCAAACACCTTTACTTAAAAAGCAAATCAAAACAATAGATTCGGATTTTGACCGCTTTACGAGTAACTTGAGACAACAATTAATAACTAGTATTAATCGCCTTCTAAGAATACCACAAAAGAATTAAAAATATCATAAAAGAGAAATCTTACTACCTTGAACTATGAACTAGTAAAGGTTGAAAGATAAATCTCAAAGCACAAGTAACAAAGGTTCAAAAGAACTCTCAAAGTATGATACACTTAATCAATGATGTAGTGTCTTATGAATGAGAAGAACTCCTTACTTGTAGGAGTAAAAAAACCTTTAAAATAATGTAGGGAGTTGCTATAAAGTCATCTAAATTAGGTAGGGGCATTTAGCGGTCATAATAGCCATCAACATTAAGTGGAGGGGCGGCCAAGACCCTTTGGGGCAGATTTGGGCCTTAAAACAACTAGTTTGAACCATTGGTTTGGACTCCAATTGGGCTCCTCTTGTAACACCTCCATTTGGACCTCTTTTAAGCTCATTTTGAGCCCATTGGGTTTACTTCAAGGGCTGATTTGGGTGACCCAATCTTCCTCCTCTTTGACTTCAATTTGAGCCACCAAATAATTGTAAAACTTAGAGAATTCTTCTCCTTTGGGCTTGAGCACTTATTCTATGGTTAGAATCTTCTTTATTTGATATTGAAGTCCAGCAACCTTAGTCTTCAATTATTTAGCTTGAGATCTTGTAAATGGCATTCTTGGTGCGTCCAAAACTCCATCATCCTTATCAGTGATGCCATCATTCCCCTCTTCTTGAAAAGAATTCGTCCCCGAATTCGATCCTACACCAAACAAAGACAAGTCAGAAACATTGAATGTAGCACTTACTTGAAACTCACCAGGAAGGTCCAGCTTGTAAGCATTGTCTCCAATCCTTTCAAGAACTTGAAAGGGATCATCTTCTCTATGATGCAACTTTTACATACTTTTGGAAGGAAATATTTCCTTTATAAAGTGAACCTAAACTAAATCTCCAAGTTTAAAAATAACTTGTTTTCGACCCTTATTCTTTCTTAAGGCAGTTTGCTCATTTTTCTTCTCAATTGCAAGCCTTGTTTACTCATGAATTTTTTTCAACATCTCAGCCATTGTCCTACCATCAAAATTAGTAATATCATTAGTAGGTAATGGTAATAAATCAAGTGGAGTAAAGGGATTAAAGCCATAAACAACCTCAAAAGGAGACATACCTGTAGAAGAATGGATTGTTCTATTGTAAGCAAATTCAATAACAGGTAAGTGATATTCCCATGAAGTTAATTTATCTTTCAAAACAGCCCTCAACATGTTTCCTAAGGTTCTATTAACTACTTCAGTTTGTCCATCAGTTTGTGGGTGACAAGAAGTAGAAAACAACAATTTAGTGCCTAACTTCCCCCAAAATACACGCCAGAAGTGACTCAAAAACTTAGCATCCCTATCACTAACAATAGTTCTAGGTATACCATGCAATTTGACAACCTCTTTTACAAAATGATCAGCAACATATGAAGCATCATTAGTCTTTAAACAAAGAATAAAACGAGCCATTTTGGAGAACCTATCTACCACAACAAATATACTATCCTTACCATACCTTGTTCTAGGCAAACCTAACACAAAATCCATAGAAATATCAATCCAAGGTGAAGTAGGAACAGGTAATGGTGTGTAAAGATCATGTGGTGACACTTTAGATTTAGCTTGTTTACATTCCAAACACTGTGTGCACATTCTTTCAATATCTTTTATCATTCTAGGCCAAAACAAATTTTCAACATGTATGTCTAATGTCTTTGGGACTCCAATGTGCTTCCCTTACAAATACTTCACGTAAAGAGCAATTAGGGATACACAACTTATTTTCCTTAAAAAGAAACCCATCTTGGAGGTTAAACCTCTCGAAAGGACCCAACTTACAATCTGCAAAATTTTTGCCAAAATCAACATCATTCGCATAAAGTCCCCTGATTTGATCAAAACCCATCAATTTAGAAGTCAGGGTAGAAACTAAGACATACCTTCTTGAAAGTGCATCAGCAACTACTTTCTCCTTCCCTTGTTTGTAAGAAATTACATAAGGGAAAGTTTCAAGGAATTCAACCCACTTAGCATGCCTTCTACTAAGCTTACCTTGACTCTTAAGGTATTTTAAGGATTCATGGTCAGTTTTAATGATAAACTCTCTTGGCCACAAGTAATGTTGCCATGTGGCTAAAGCCCTTACCAAAGCATATAGCTCTTTCTCATAAGTAGAATAGTTCAATGTGGCTCCACTCAACTTCTCACTAAAGTAGGCAATAAGTTTAGAATCATGCATCAAAACAGCACCTATTGCTTTCCCAGAAGCATCATATTCAATTTCAAAAGATTTAGAAAAATCAGGAAATTGTAACAACGGAGCAGAACATAACTTTTCTTTCAACAATTTAAAAGCATCATCTTGTTCTTTTCCCCATTTAAAAATATTATCCTTTTTACTAACTTCAGTTAATGGAGAAGCAATGGTGCTAAATCCTCTCACAAATCTCCTATAAAAACTAGCAAGTCCATGAAAACTCCTAACTTCAGTTACACTCTTAGGTTTAGGCCATTCTTTTATTGCTTTGATTTTCTCATCATAGACCTCAACTCCTTTAGAACTAACTACAAAACCCAAGAAAACCGCACGGTCCACATAAAAAGTACACTTTTTAAGATTAGCAAATAAAAATTGCTTTCTAAGAACTTCAAAAACTTGTTTTAGGTGTTCTACATGCTCTTCTAAAGTGTTAGAAAAGACCAAGATATCATCGAAGTACACCACAACAAATTTTCCATGAAAATCCTTAAAAACATGATTCATTAATCTCATGAAAGTGCTAAGTGCATTAGTCAAACCGAAAGGCATAACTAACCACTCATAAAGCCCATATTTAGTCTTAAAAGCAGTTTTCCATTCATCTCCAGGAGTCATTCGAATCTGATGGTAACCACCTTTTAGATCAATTTAGAAAAGATTTTGGATCCATGTAATTGATCCAACATGTCATCAAGATGAGGAATAGGATGGTGATACTTTACCGTTAACTTTTTGATTGCTCTACAATCCACGCACATCCACCAAGTTCCATCTTTTTTTGGTACCAAAAGGATGGGAACAGAGCAAGGGCTCATTCTCTCTCTCACAAAGCCTTTCTCAAGCAACTCCTCAACTTGCCTTTGAAGTTCTTTTGTCTCTTCTGGATTACTCCTATAGGCTGGCCTATTTGGGATTTGTGATCCAGGCACAAAATCAATTTGATGCTCAATACCACGTAAAGGTGGCAATCCATTAGGAATATCTTCTGGAAAGACATCTTCAAAATCTTGCAAAAGAGAAGAAATACTACTTGGCAAANACACTCTTTGGCTTTTATATAGAAACTCTCTTTTTTTCTTTCCTTAGCCTCTTTCCTCTCACCAAGACTATCTATTTTTTCATTCGAACCCCTTTTTATCTCTTCTCTCAAATTGCTGCCTTCTCTCTCTTTCTCTCGGCAATCTCTTCTTTTTTCTAATTCTTGGCCTCCTTTCTTTTATTTTTCCTCAAGTTCACTTTTTATCCCTCCCCTTGGTTTCCCCATTATTTCCCTTAATCTCTTTTGATCTTCAAACACTTGAGAAGGAGATAAAGGTGCAAGAGTAAATTTCCTGCCATTTAGTTCAAGAGAATATCTTTTCTTTCTCCTATCATGAAAAACATTCATGTCATATTGCCAAGGACGACCCAGTAATATATGACAAGCTTGCATAGGTACTATGTCAAAAAGAATATCATCCTCATATCTACAAACGTTAAATAAAATCATACACTGTTTGTTTACCTTTAGTTCACCACTATCATTTGACCATTGGAGTCTATAGGGAGTATGGTGTTTCATGCATGCAAGTCCCAGTTTTTCCACAAAGTATGAACTAACCACATTAGTACAACTACCACTATCAATGATGATAGAGCAAGTTTTTCCCTTTATCCACCACCTAGTATGGAATATATTCTCTCTTTGTGCTTCACTATTGCTTCCTAAATTGATAGTCATAATCCTCCTAACTACCCCAACCATTCCATCATTAGGTAGTTCTACATTATCTTCATCACTCGCATCTCCCTCTTCTTCTCTCTCACTTTTTTCACTCTCATATCCTCCATCTTCTTTTAGAATGATGTTTCTTCTACTTGGACATTCGTGCATCATATGTCCCCTTCCTTGACATTTATGACATTGAATAGAATTAGAAGGTGTAAAATGTTTAGGGTTAAAGGTCTTACCTCCCTCTTTGTTCTCAAATTTACCTTTTCCCTTGTCTTCTTGAGGTCTAGAAGAACTCTTCATCTCATGATTTGGCCATGGATTCTTGGTCATGGTGCTTGTCCGACCTTTCCACGAGCTAGTTTGCTTTCTTTTATTTTGATTTTCTACCTTTATATACAAATCAATTAACTTATCTATTTTTACATATTGTTGTAATTCTACTACATCAGCTATTTCCTTATTTAAACCATTTAAAAACCTAGCCATTGTAGCCTCTTCTTCCTCTATACAATCAGCTTGGATCATAGCCATATTCATAGCCTTAAAGTACTCATCCACAGACACGGACTCTTGCTTCAATGTTTGAAGACGTTGTTATAGCTCTCTTTGAAAGTGTGATGGTACAAATCTCTTCCTCATCACCCACTTCATCTCAGCCCAAGTAGCAATTGGTGCTTGTACTTCTTGCAATCTATCCCTAGTAAGCTTGTTCCACCAAATAGCAGCATAGTCAGAAAACTCAACAACAACAAGTTTAACCTTCTTACCTTCAGAGTAGTTGTGACAGTCAAATATGGCTTCAACCTTTCTCTCCCAATCAAGATACAAGTCTGGATCCCTTGTTCCCTTCAAAGATGGCATTTTCATCTTTATACTACTTATATTATCATCTTTTACTCTAGCTCTTTGTCCCCTCCTATCTCTTCCCTCCCTATCAAAGTCAGTATCATTAAAATCATCTATAAGGTGTTCTTGATTTACAATGGGAGCATGGGGTACATTTCTTCTAGCATGTGGCCTAATATTATTTTTCCTCCTAAATTCAGCTATTGTATCATTTTGACCAGCAATGGTATCCCTCATTTCTTGTAGTTGCAAATTCAACCTTTCTAATTGTTGATGCATAGCTTGTAAGGTAAAATCATTTCTTGCTTTGATATCGGCTTCTCTGCGAGCCCTTCGTTCATCATCACTACCTGTATGCGACATCTTTTAAAAAAATTAAACTGTATCACACAAATAAGCCTTTTTTTTTTCTTGGAATAACCTTTGAACGAAATACTTTGTAGATTTATAGTTAAACCCAACTTGTATGACGTTCTTAGTAGTAAAATTCAGATTTTTTTGGGAGAAAAAAAAAGGAACCAAATCCTAGAACTTTTATGCTCGGTTGAAACAAGACACGAACAAAAAGGAAAGGATATAAATATGTAGATTTCAAAGTGTAAGAAAATCAAGGATCCTTTTTTCTTATTTCCTTTGCTAATTTTTGGAAACAAACTAGATACAAAATAAATATCCTCGAGAGCAAGCAATTGTATTTTTTTTTCTTTTTAAACTGATTTTTGTTTTTTTTTCTTCTGTTTTTTTAATTCTTTTTTTTGCGCTTAGTATTCAAGATTTTCCAAGAATTATCAAGAACGAAATCTTGATAGAACCGCTCTGATACCACTTGATAACAACTAGGTCGGGAATCCAAACTAGAGTAAAAATTTGAGAAGTAAATGCGGAAGCAATACCAACAAGGAATTGAACAACTAGAATTAAAGAGATGAAAATAAATGATATGGGAACGATCCAAGGAAAGAATTCCAAGAACTTCCAAGAACGCAAGTTCTATAGCCTTGACAAGATCAAAATAACAACGTCTTGATTTATGGAAGAAATCAAACGCCTTTACTTAAAAAGCAAATCAAAACAATAGATTCGGAACTTGACCGCTTTAGGAGTAACTTGAGACAACAAATAATAACTAGAATTAATCTCCTTCTAAGAATACCACAAAGGAATCAAAGATATCATAAAAGAGAAATCTTACTACCTTGAACTATGAACTAGTAAAGGTTGAAAGATAAATCTCAAAGCACAAGTAACAAAGGTTCAAAAGAACTCTCAAAGTATGATATACTTAATCAATAATGTAGAGTCTTATGAATTAAAGAACTCCTTATTTATAGGAGTAAAAAACACTTAAAATAATGTAGGGGGTTGCTATAAAGTCATCTAAATTAGGTAGGGGCATTTAGAGGTCACAATAGCCATCAACATTAAGTGTAGGGGCGGCCAAGACCTTTGGGGCAGATTTGGGCCTTAAAACAACTAGTTTGAGCCACTGGTTTGGACTCCAATTGGGCTCCTCTTGTAACACATCCATTTGGACCTCTTTTAAGATCATTTTGAGCCCATTTGGTGTACTTCAAGGGCTGATTTGGGTGACCCAATCTTCCTCCTCTTTGACTTCAATTTGCGCCACCAAATAATTGTAAAACTTAGACAATTCTTCTCCTTTGGGCTTGAGCACTTCTTCTATACTTAGAAGGTTCTTTATTTGATATTGAAGTCCAACAACCTTAGTCTTCAATTCTTTAGCTTGAGATCTTGTAAATGGCCTTCTTAGTGCGTGCAAAACTTCATCATCCTTATCAGTGATGCTATCATGGGGACTTAACGTTTTTAACAAACCCTTAAAAAGACCAAGGGTTACAACCATCCAAAAACAACAAAGAAATTCAAACAACATAAACTTTTCACTAAGAAGTCAAAGGAAGTGAAGTAGGGACATCAACAGCAGCAGGCTCAACTTGACTTGAAGGAGTAGGGATACCCATATCATCTTCAACATTTTAAGAAGCTTCAGCCACAGAAGGAGAAAAATCTTGGTTCTGCCGAGTCTTCTCAATAGTCTCTTCAATCTTGGCTAACTCAGATTCCAAATTAAAATTCTCCTGGCTAGCTTCAACGAGGGTATCATGGCGAGAATTTAAAAATGCCCAACTCACTTCAATGTAAGTTTTATCTTGAAGGATCTCGTAGTCTCTTTCCCAGTCAGCAATTTCATTTCTTAACTTTTCATTTTCAGCCAAGGCAGATTCATAAGAAGCTTGAAGAGAAGCGTGGGAATTTTTTAAAGAACAAACCTTATCAGAAGATACCCTAAGGTCCTCTTGAGTTTGAGTCAAATTTTGTACGAGTTCACTAGCATATGCTTCTTTTTCAGCCAAGAGAGCCCTCAACTCTCTAATTTCTTCACTTGCCTTAGATAATTTCTCGGAAAAGAGTTTGCAGACGAGCCTTTTTCCTTACCTGCTTGATTTGAAGAAGCCTTTTCAACTGCCAACTATGAAGTTGAAGCCCGTACCTGCTGCCCTAAGGTACTTTTACTTTCCTCTAATGTGTTAACATTGATCTGAAGACTTTCACATTGTTCCCTTCAATTATCTTCCTCTACTTGGTAATCACGTGCTAACTGCTCTGAAAGGGTAACCCTTTTCATCATCTCCATACCGATCAAATTGACCTAAAAACAAAATAAGGGAAAAATAAGAACTTTGAAAATAAATAAAAGGGGTAAAGTAAAGCTTGAAAAAAGAGATACCTTTAAAGAAGCATGCACTATATCGTTCATCATGGTCAAAGAACTGTGGCTATCAAGATTAGCTCTTTCAAGTGGACTAATCAAAGGCTTTCGCCACACGTCTGCTTGACCTGATTTCCTTAAAAGGTTACCCTCGGCAGGAACTTCAATGGTGATTTACCTCATAGCAGCATCCCCACTTGAGGAACCTACCTCAGTATGATGAACAGGTGGAGGGGGAATTGTTGAAGGAGTAATAGTAGAAGCAGTAAAAACAACTTGGGGAGAAACGAAAACAGCCACGATCGACAAAGAAGGAGTCACAGGAACTGTAGTAGAAAAAGAAGCCAGGGGTGATTCATCAGAAATCGAACCTAAACTTTCACTATTAAACCTGCGGTTAAAAAGCTACTCAACAGAATCATGAGCAGCAGCGGGAACATCATCAACATCGTCATCAGGGATCACCACTGGGACTTCAGCAGACTCGGTAAGAGGAATAGAATGGCAGGGGATGCTTCATCATCAGAATCGATACGTCTACGAGCTCGTGGCCTTGTTATTGAGGAACCCCCATCTTCCTCTTTTTCAGAGTCTTGGTCATCAACGACTTTTCTTTTTGATGAAGAACCCAAAATTATTTCTTGTGCCCTTTCTAAGGAAATACGAGAAGCCACGACCGCCTCAGCACCAATCCCTCAAATTGCAAATCCTTATAGAAATAAGGATTAAAATAAGTTCAAGAAAAAGAAATATATAAAATAAATAAAAAACTCCTACCATGAGTTTTCACTTTCCAACCAAATCGTTAGGAAAGAATTTTCCAAGATCTGCTTTCCATTGGGGCAGTATTCAACAGTTTTCTTAACAAACCACGAAAATTGGGGATATCGTCCACAACTCCCATGGTTGCTAGAAAAGAAAAGGAAAATTAGAATAATAGTCATCAAAATTGAAAAAAAAAGGTACGAGAAAGTTACTCACATGCAAAATTCCACTTCTCGGGGAAGGAAATATTTCCATCACCCACCAAACCAACAGTGAGGGCAGCAACAAACCTGGCGTACTAGCTACGGTCTCTATCATCCTCTGGACTAACCAAAACTCTTTTGCTCCTTGCTACTAGAGTAAAAACACCGTTATAGAAAAGTCTAGGGGAGTAAAGATGAATTAGATGAGAAAAATAAAAGGAACACTGGCCATATTGGTCAAATGCCTCAAACAGGCAACAAGCCTCCACACTATAGGGCCAATTTGACCTAAACAGATGTCAAAAAAATGACAGAATTCTAAGATGACAGGGTCAATAGCATGTTTGAATCCTAAGGTGAAAGGATAAGTTTAAACAAAGGAAAGTCCCGTTAAGTAGGAGGTGATTCTTTGATTCACATTATGAATTATGATGGGGAAGTCATAACTCCAATGGCAGTCTTTACGAACTAAAGTAATCAAGCCTTCAGTGATTTGAGTTGGGTATATATCGGCACAATCTAAAGAGGATACCCGATTTCTTAGGAACTCTCTATTATTATAGAAAGATAGTTCCGCGGGAACTATTTCATCCACCGAAGGTTGACGAAGAGGTTTAGAAGGTTCCTTACCCTTAGAAGAAGATCTTTGAGAAAGAGAACCTTTGGTCCTAGAAGAGGGACTGGAACGAGATGAAGGAAGAGAAGAACTACGTACGGAAGAAGACCCTAAATTTCGAAGTCTACCTCTTCTCTTACTTCTGCTAGGGGTAAGAGGAAGGTTATCCACTATGGAAACTCTTCTAGGTTTAGGGTTTGATGAAGCCATGACAATACGAGGAAAATAAAGAACAAGAATTGAGTATTCTAAAAAAGTTTTATGAGGAAGATGGAAACAAGAATTGAATACTCTGAAAGCTTTATGTGGTAAAGAAAAAGGCAAAAAGTCATAATGAGAATTGTCGCTTCGTGATTAATGAAGCCATAAAAAAAACCTTAAAAAGTGATGCAAAGTCGCAGAACCAATAAAAAGATGCCACGTGTAATGAGCATTAAATAGAAGTGACAACTGAAGCGTCGATTCTATCATAGCATGAATGGCGGTAAATATTCCCTCTTTAATAAAATCAACTTCCCAAATATTCAATTGATGAATAAATGGCAAGTAGTGGGACTATCTGTATTGTGTAAAACTGAGTTTATACATATCGAAGTGATAGAAAGATGACATGTCATGACATGTAGGCAATCAAAGATTATTAGCAAAGAGGCACGAGTTGCAACAGATACGAGCGGAAGTACAAGAAGAGGCACGAGCAAATATTCAAAAGACTCTATGCCCGTACCTATTTAAGTCTAAAAGGTGAGAAGAATGAACCTGACAGCATAGAGAGCCTAGATACAATATTTAATAAGCATTAAATATTGAAAGCGTTAGAGAATCTGTATTAAATTACAATGATTGTGTAACGTAGCATATAATGCCTTTAATCGTCCATAATGACCTTATTATGGAAAAGGCAAAACGTATAACTTTGAAATAACTATAAAAGGGAGAAGATTGATCATTTGTAAGGATACGAGATATCAACTGAATACGCCGATTTAGTTTATTTTCTGCTATCTATTTTATTGCTATCAAAGTTAATTTCTTTTATTTATTTTCGATTATCAGTAACCCGAATTCTTCTAAAAATAAAGCTCTGACCGAAATTTCATTTTTTTATTAAACAAGTTGATGTATCAAGTACCTACATTCCATAAGCAATGATGAGTAATGCAAATTGTGGTTGTGCAAAATAGTTATTACCTCTATTAAATCCACGTTGATTTATAATGGTATGAAATAGTGATGCCGTGCTAATTGCAGTCCTTGTAGTAAAGCACATAATTCCATGTAGGTGGAGTTGCCCATGGGTCTTTTGCCCGTTAATCCAAGTATCCAGCTGCCTGTGGTGCATCTAAATACTCCACCTAATCCATTTTTGGGTGGTCTTCCTTCAGACGATCCATCTGTGTTTAGCTTAATAAAGTCTCAGTTGTTAGTGGGTGCCATTTTACATGCATGGATGTAATTAGTGGTTTTTGAGCTTTTTCCTGGATAATGTAATAGTATTATGAATTTTGTGATATTATTTTCTAGATGTTCGTTGTGTGTTGTTGGTGTTTAAAATAAACTGGTTTTGGCAGTTCCATATATGTCATATTGTATATGGAATTAATATTTGTAGTGGTAGATTGAGGGGTAATGTCTGGTTTGTTTGAATTTGGGATTGAATTATTTTAATGGGGTGGTCATTGGAGATATCCATAATGTGTCTAGGCCCTCTGGGTCTTTATTTCCTTCTTCTTGTTGCTCCTCGTCCTTCCCGGTGAGGTTTTGGTGTATCGCAGAATCCGAAAAGTAGCTTCTAAGTGAGCTGATGAGCCCCCTTTGCCCTAAGAAATAGGCGGCTTCGCTCCTATTTGTTCAGGGCAGGATCCATTGTTCTAACACTTCTCAAAAGGAAGTTTATCACTCACGGTGCTTTTGAATTTTATTTTGCAGTTGCCCCATTCCGGCAGCAATTGCAGAAAGCCTGTTTGCAGTATCCAAGGGGAATCCTCTGTAGTCAACCTGCTCCCAATGAAGAGGTAAGAGGCGTAGCGATGAAGTCGAATGGGGTTGGTAAATTCACCGGGCTCAAGACGAGGGGTCATCTTTGGCAACTGAATAGGGTCGGGG
>MU682730.1:270150-316464 GCA_026770625.1 Nicotiana glauca
TCGACCATTAACTTCTTCTTTAAAAAAAAGGATTCCAACAACAGAACTGCTTTCACAACTACGAAAGGAAAATTTTTATATCTCGCATCTACGGAATATGAGAATCTCTTTCGTTGAATTGAAAGAATTTTCTATTGAATGGAAGATTATTTTACATCAACAAGTAAAGGAAAAAAGAAATTATTTAGTACTTACTTTTGATATTAATTCAAATTGCCTTGCTGTGTCGAAGTCGGAAGGAGATCTTTTCTTATCGGTATGCCATTACTGCTTGAATGAATACATTCACTTCGAGTAGTGCATTTGTTAGGCCCAATTGGTTCCATATTTGAATAACTTTTGGACACGTGAATAATAGGCGATTTATTGTTTTATCACTTTGTAAACAGATTGTACAAAGGGTAGAAGTGGTGATATGTAGTTTATAAAGACGAGTGGCAGGGGTAGGCGTTGGTGAGAAATTAACAATAGAAAATTGAGTATCTTAGGTGGTAATTTTAATTTTCAGACCCAATTAAACAAGTAGTTGTCATGTGTGCCATTTAACTCTTTATAAAGAGATTTTACTGTGAATTGTCCCAAAAAAGTAAGTCCTATATGATTTGGTCATAAGATTGTAGGTTAATTAGGGATTACACATATATTTTGCGAATTAAACTAAGTGTTTCTATTGGTAGGTCAAACGACAAATTCGTGATGTTGATCATATGGTTAGTTATATGTTGACTAACCATGGTAACAGCTTCATGTCTGTAGGGGACCTTCAATAATATTTCTAAGTGTGATGCTTTCATTCCAACAGGTGACATGCCTACCCGTGGCAATATGCCAAATAATTCCTTTTTGCCAAAATCTCCAACCTACTTGAATGGTTTTCCAAGTTACTGAAGGTTGGTTTGGTGTAACGGAGTGGATGTATTTAGCTATTAGTAGTGAAGCCAACAATATGGTTGGTGACTTGAAAAGGCATCATGCTAAATTTTCTAGTAGGGCATTATTCTTAATAGCTAAATTTTGGATACCCAATCCTCCTTGATATTTTGGCCTTTGAATTATAGTCCACTTTATGAGGTGTAAATATTTCTTATGTTGTGTTGTGCCCCATAGAAAATTACATTGGTAGCGGTTCATTGCAGTTATGACCTATTGTGGTAGCTTAATAAATTGCATGACATGATTAGGGATAGTATTTAAGGTAGATTTGATGAGAGTAGTTCTGTCTGTCATAGTAAGCATATGACTTTTCATCCTGCCAGTTTTGCTTTAAAATTGTCTCGGATGAATTGGAAGTCAGATCCTTTTTATCTTTGTGTGAAGAGAGGAAAACCTAGGTATTTCCCAAACTGTGGTCATCCTTTCCTACTAAAGGAATCTATGACAAAGGATTTGTCCTTGTGTGACATTTTTGGAGAAGAACATTTTAGATTTTGTGTAATTAATACTTTACCCAAATATTTGGGTGTATTGGTTAAGAGTATGTATAATGGAATGTACACTCGTTGTTGTTAATCGTGAAGTTAGTGTAATATCATCAACAAACAACAGACGAGAGACTTCTGGGCCACTTCGCGATACCTTTATAGGTTGTCATTGTTTGTAGTCCACAGTAGTGTGTATTTGTCGCGATAAACACTCAAAGCATAATAAGAAAATATAAGGGTATAAAGTGTCACCTTGGCGTATCCCCTTGGTTGGTGTGAAATATAGTGTTGGGTGACCATTAGTAAGATCGAGATTGTAGTATTACTGATACAAGACATATTAATTGGTTTGGAAAATTAAAGAAGTGTAACATTTCTTTAATGAAACTCCATTCCTTTTTATCGAAAGCTTTTTTCAGATCTAGTTTTAGTAAGAAATTAGCTTGTTTACCTATCTTTTTTTAAAGTAATGTATAACTTCCTAGACTATTATAACATTGTCCGAAGCAGACTGTTCAGGGCTTATAGTTATTTGTAAAATAGATTTGAGTCTATTAACTATTATTTTAGTAATTATTTTATAAATAATACTACAAAGACCAATTGGTCGGTATTGAAGAATGGAGGATGGGTGTTTTACTTTTGGAATGAGGCATAGAAAGGTCTTATTGACTTATGGTGGTATGTATTGATTAGTGAATACCTAGCTGCAATTTGGGGTTAGTATGTTTGGTAGAGGTTAGGGGTAGTGTTTGTTGGAACGGAAAGAGAGACGACTGAATTTGCAATTTGGGGCTAGTATATTTGGTAGAAGTAAGGGTGTAAGCCGTCAGACACTGGAGCTTTGAGGGGTTGAAATGAGGATACAGCTGTAATTTTTTCTGTTGTAGTAAGGGCACAAGTTAGTTTGTTTTAATTGTCATTAGAGATTGTATTATAGGGAGATAAGAGGTAGTGTTTGTTGGAATGGATGTGAGTTGTTGTGAAAAATATTTTATAATAATTTTGAACTATTTTATTAACTTGAGATTGTTCGAGAATTCAATTACCACTTGTATACTTAAGAGCTGTTATTCAATTTCTTCTTCTTCTTTATAGAGCAGTGAGGTGGTAGAATTTGGTATTCACATCGCCTTATTGAAGCCAATTTACACGCGATTTTAGTCTCCAAAAATATTCTTCAAGAAGTAATATGTCATTATATTGATTAATAAGATCGACTTCTAGGTATTGAAGAAAGATGCTTGTCGGGTTACTAGGGGATGATTGTATACCAGAAATTCGGTTATTAATTTTTTTTGTTTTTCAAAAATATTCTCAAAAGAAGATTTATTCCATTCCTGAACTTATTAGGAGTCTAGTTTTGAGTGATTATGGAAGGAAATTTTGGATGCGAGTTCCATATAATTTCAAATCTAAAAAAAATCCTGGTGGAATGTATTTTTTAATTTAATTTATAACGGATGATGGTCTGAATGTGTTCTAGGAAGATGTTGTACATTTTCTTCTGGGAATAAGTTAATCCACTCATAGTTGCAAATAAATCTATCTAATCTTTTCAGAATCCTATTTTCTAGACTTGTTTGTTGGTCCAGGTATAATAACTTCCTTTATAACCTAAATCCAGTAACTCGCAATAATTAAGACATTGAAGAAATTTGTAGCATCTATTATTGCTAATAAAATTGCCTCAAAATTTCTAAATTTCTCTTACTATTTTATTGAAATTACCTCCAATTAGCCAATGCATGTTAATAGTGTCATGTAACTCTATTAGGTTAGACCATAGTGTAGAACGTGCGTTTAAATTATTGTTTTGCATATACTACTGAAAGCAGTCAAATAGTAGGGTTTGGTAATAACTGGACTATGGAGTGAATTGCTTGAGATGTGATTGCAATTTGATCAAGGTGTAGGAGGTCATCATGCGAAAGCAATGCAATGTCTCCTGTCTGTCCTTCTGCAGGTGCTTGAGCAATATTAGTAAATCAAAATTCATCGCTCGGATGAGCATGGAATTGAAGATGAGTTTCTAGTAGTTCCACAAGTGCATGCTGGTAGTAATTGAGCAAAGAACAAAAATTTCTTTTGAAGTCTCGCGATTGTGCAATTCGAGATGATGAACTATATTTGTTTATTGGTGGAATGTGGTGGTGTCGGGTTTAGAGTCTCCTCCACTTGTGTTGTCGTTGTTTGTGACATCGAGCAATCTTCACTTTCCCATATTTCCCCATCTCTAGGTTGGTTGTTGGTCGAATATTTAAGGAACAACTTGTTAGTTCTTGTGGGCAGATTTTTACTATTTTTCTTGCGTACTATTCTTTGAGGATGTAGGATTTGTTATTGTTGAGTAGGCATATTATTGGCCTTTTTTCCCTTATGTCCACCATTGACACCGCCACTTTGAGTTATGCTATTTCTTCTAATTCGTTTCGTTGGGATTGACAGAGGGTGAGGGCACTAGACTCATTGGTATGGTGACTAGTTGGTACGGGGATGCTTGTGCATGCAGTGGTGTTGGTCTATATAGTATTAACCTGGGTTGTATCCATGGAACTATGGAGTAATGTGGTGGTTGGGTGGCTAAAAGAGAGATCCGTGGTTTGTGGTAGTGGGTGATGATGTGTTGGTGATACAGTGGTAGGACTTTGTAACGACCCTACCGATTGTTTTGATAGTTGTAGCCCCATTCGCCCATTTACTACTCATTTTATGCTTAATAGTTTCTATGTGACTTGTCGAGGTAGTTGGTTCGGTTCCGGGGAGTTTCGGAATGAGTTGAGATACTTAGTCTCAATATTGGAAGTTTATGTTGAAAAGGTTGACCGGATAATGACTTGGGTGTAAATGGCTCCGGAATGGAGTTTTGATGTGTTCTTTAGCTTCGTTGGGTGATTTTGGACTTAGGAACGTATACGGATAGTTATTTGGAGGGTCGTAAGTGAATTAGGCTTGAAATGGCGAAAGTTAGAAATTAAGAAGTTTGACCGAGAGTTGCTTTTGTGGTTATCAGGCTCTGATTGGGGTTTTGAAAGTTGGAATAGGTGCGTTGTGTCATTTGTGACTTATGTGCAAAATTTGAGGTCAATCGAACGTGATTTGATAGGTTTAGGTATCGAATGTTAAAGTTAGAAGTTCAAAAGTTTATTAGGCTTGAATCAATGCGCAATTCCTGGTTTTATCGTTGTTCAATGTGATTTGAAAGCTCGACTAAATTTGTATCTTGCTTTAGGACTTGTAGGTATGTTTGTTTGAGGTCCAGGAGGCCTTGGGTGGATTTCGGATGTTTAAAGAAGTGAAAATTCGACTTGGAAGGCTTCTGAAGATTGCTGGTGTCTAGTTCTAGTTTCCTTCTATGCGATCATGCGGGTAGGTACGCGATCGCGAAGGCTTGTTTGGGGCATCGAGGGATTTTACTCTATGCGTTCGCTTGCAAGAGTATGTGATCGCGTAGGTTGGCCAGACAGAGTATCGGGAACACTTGGGCGTTGTTGCGTTCATGAAGAGGAAAGGAGGCAGGAGCTGGGTCACACTCGTTGCTCTATGCAAACGCGTGGGTGGTTGTGCGATCGCTTAAGTCTAAGGGCCAGTGCATTGCATTCGCATGCAGGTTTTTGAATTCGCGTAAGGTTAATTCGTGGGGCAGCATTGTTATGCTTCGTGATCGCGAAGCATTTTTCGCGATCGCGATGAAGGACATCTGGGCAAAACTTAAATATTTCAAAAATGAGGGTTTGAGTTCATATCACAAATTTAATTCTGGGAGCTCGGTTGGAGGCGATTCTTGGAGAGATTTTCAAGGGAATCAATGGGTAAGTGATTCTTATTTAGTTTTTGTTAAATTCTATGTTTATATCTTTGATTTTATCATTTAATTAGTAATTTGGGTTGATACATTGGAAAAAATGGAGGAAAGTCCTTTTGCCGAATTTTATAAATTTGATTGAGATTTTTATATCGGATTTGAGTAATTTTGGTATGGGTGGACTCATTGTTGAATGAGTGTTCGGATTTTCGGAATTTTATCGAATTTCGAGACGTGGCGCGAGAGTTGACTTTTGACTTGACTTTTTGACTTTTGATTAAGAACTTAGCATTTTCATATAGAATTGATTCCTATAGCTTGAGTTGATTGTATCTAATTGTTTGTGGCTAGATTTGAGGCATTCAGAGGCTGTTTCACGAGACATGGGCTTGTTGGTATAGAGTTTGGCACAGTTAGAGGTAAGTAACACTTCTAAACTTGCTTCTGAGGGTATGAACCCCCACATTACATGTTATTTGATTGGTATTTGACTTGTCGCACATGCTAAGTGACAGACGTATGGGCGTGCACCATAAGATCTGTGACTTGGTCGATTCCATGGAACTGTATAGTCGATCAATCTTGTTGCATTTGTATTTTACCACGTGTTAGAGAAATTGACCTTCCAATCATGTTTGAAATCCGGCTTAGCATATGTGTTGGTACTGTTAGGACCCACAGAGGTCGTGTTACTTGTTGAATTATTTTTTTAATTGACATTTTGTATTCAGTCACAGCTATTGTTTGCATATTATATCTCATTATTTTGTTATCCTTTATTTATACATTATATTATTATTGTTTGGGCTGATTATCATGATTCTTGAGAGTCCGAGAGATTGGAGAGATTAATGACTGAGTGAGGCCGATGACTTGTTTGTAAGGATATTTATGGGAGCGGGCTGCTCGCTGCAATATGTTATTTTGATTCATGCCATAATTGGCTTATTATAGCGCTTTGGCTGGAATCGCCACTCCGGAGTCTGCATATCTAAAGTGAGCGCAGGTACCTAATGAGTATGAGTGCGAGCGTCGAGCGCGACTGCTGAGCGACTGTGAGAATGGAGTGACTGTGAGGATGGAGTGAATGAGAGGATTGGGTGACACACACTCAGTGTGCATTTGATTTCATTACTGTTTGTACATCAGTTGGCACATACATCTTTCATGTAAATACCGAGATGTACCATATCTTGTTTCAATTGAATTTGGCGTGATTTACCTGTTAAACTTGAAAGTATGCCTATATTTCTACACTAAAATTCTTTTATTGGACTGTATCTGCAAAGCTCGTCACTACTTTTAGCCCAATAGTTAGACTTGTTACTTGCTGAGTTGGTTGTACTCACACTACACCTTGCACCTCGTGTGCAGATCTAGGTGCTTCCGGTCACGATGGTTGCTGATTCACAGAGTTTAGCCATTCGGAGATCATTGAGGTAGTTGCTTTGGCATCTGCAGACCTTGACTCTCCTCCCCTATCTTTTAGTTTATTTATTCTATTCTACTTTCTAGATAGTGTACCAGACTATGTTATTATGTGGATGATCATGTACTCAGTGACACCTCAGTTTTGGGAAAAGCTTATGTATTGAGTTATGATATTTTATTCCGTTTTATTAGATTTTTATTTATTTAAACTATTCTAGTATATTTCAAAGTTGAAAGTGTTGGAAATGTCTGAGTAGTTGACTTGCCTAGTACCATGATAGGTGCCATCATGACAGTTTGGGTTTTGGATCATGACAGTTTGGTATCAGAGCCTAGGTTACTTAGGTCTCACGAATCATGATCAAGTTTAGTAGAGTCTTGATGATCGATATAAATAAATCTGTACTTATCTTCGAGAGGCTGCCGAACCTTTAGGAAAACTTCACATTCTTGTATATTTGTCGTCAAATTTATTGATTCTGGGAACTAAACTTCTATTATTCTATTCTATCACAGATAGTGAGGACACGTGCTACCTGACGGGACGGACAACCACCATTACCACCAGCTAGGGCCATGAGAGGCCGGGGTTACAGTAAGGGCAGAGGTGCATCTCGTACAGTAGCTAGAGCAGCCCCTTCAGATCCATCAGTTGCTCTAGCTCAGGAGCAGGTTCCAGATATGGTTGAGCCAGTGGGGCCAACACATACACCAGTTGTTCCCATTGTTATTCCAGGCTTTCAGTATGCTTTAGCTAAGATTTTCACCGTGTGCACTAGCTTTGCTCATGCGGTTTCTATTCAGACCGTGCCAACCACTTCTCAGGCATAGGGAGGCACTCAGATTCTCGCCGCCCGTACTCCAGAGCAGGTGATGCAGGAACTTCAGACATCGGGGGTATTAGCAGCCTAACCAGTTGTAGTTTCTCAGGCCTAGGTGGGTCCCGTTATGACTAATGATGAGCAAAAGAGATTAGAGTAATTTTGGAGGCTCCAACGTCTATCATTCAGTGGATAGGTTTTAGTGGATTCTTCACACGATGGGTATTTTGGAGTCAAGTAAGGTCTCATTCACTACTTTTCAATTTTACTGGGGCTGACTTCAGATGGTATGACGCTTGTGAGAGGCACATGCCAGTCAGTGCAGCACCACTTACGAGGTATGATTTCTCCGTTCTCTTTTTGGAGAAGTTTGTGCCACAGACTCGGAGGGAGGAGCTGTGCAGATAGTTTTAGAAGCTACATCAGGATGGCATGTCTGTGACCCAGTATGAGATGAGGTTTTCAGAGTTGGCTTGTCACATAGTTTAGTTCTTCCCAACTGAGAGGGAGAGGATTAAGAGGTTCATTGATAGCCTATACTATCAGTACCATTTTGTTATGACTCGGGAGAGTATACCAGGTGCTACGTTCGATGAGGTGGTTGATATTTCTCAACGACAAGAGATGGTTCGTATCTTGGAGCATGAGGAGAGAGAGGCCAAGAAGCCTCGTGGTTCAGGTGGTTTTAGTGTTCCTTCAGAGGGAGAGTCCTACCACAGCAGGGTTCGTCCTTATAGGCCTGCTCAGATGGCTCGTCCAGTTCATCGTGGTACATAATCTAGCCATGGTTCATACAGTGCCCGTCCAATTCAGTCATCTCTCAATGCTCTCCCAGACTAGAGTTCATCTTGTGCTTATTCGGTTAAGGTTTCATCTATGCCAAGTCTTTCTTGCAGTTACCCTAGTACCCGGGGCCCGATTAAGTCCCCACCACTAATCTCGTCCAATTCACACCTCAAATTAATGATATGAAACAGTCGATTACAATAGTAATACCTAATAAGAGTCGGGGTCGATTTCCACATGGAGCTATATATGGGAGGTAGGAGTATATATTATAGTACGTGAGTTTGAACTTTCTCAATTTACATTTCAACAAATTGGGGTCATTTCTATATCTATTTTAAACTAAGATTGCAAAGTTAAGAAATTATTATTGTTGTTTTTCAGGTTTTGTAAAAAGCCTAGGGCTATGGCCACACCTAGGTGTTTGCCTAATGGGATATAAACCTTAATGCTTATTTTGTTGATCGGGGTGTATTATAGCTATCAACGCTCAATTACTCACTCAATACCTCTTGATCAAAGAGTGATTTTTCCCAATTTTACTTTCTTAAGACCAAATGGGAATTACTCAAAACGGTTGATAATAGCTCAACTCGGGTTATTACTATCTCTAGGTTAAACCCCTTAATTGGTATTATCAATCTCACCATTGACCAAATTTCTTCCTAGCCAAGTTTTCATTGACTAAGTCTCTCTTTATCAAGTAGAGACTTAGTCAAATAGGCATGAACTAATATTTGCAACCATTAATTCCTTAAATTAAAGCATGAACAAGTCTAAATAGCAAACACCCAACCATAAACAAGCATTAAATCAAACACCCATATGGTTTATACACTAGTGTTGGGTCATAAACGTAGTAAAAATCTAGCTACTCATGCTTGAAATTGAAGAAATTGAAGAAGAGATACTAATTAAACTCATATTGTAAAAGCAAAATGATAAAATCTATGTTAAAGTTTCCCGAATATGAAAAACTACTAAAACAAGCAAAGAGAAACTACTACTGTAGTTGCAGATATTAAAAGTTCACATAATTTTGTGAAACTCTTCTATTTATACATGATTTGGAAATTCTTTACAAAAATGCCCTTCAGGAAGTTTTGCGGACACACAATTCCATGTGCAGTCCGCAGATTTTTTCAAGTTGTTTGGAACTAGAGGTCTGAGGCCGCATAATTCTCATCTGCGGCCGCGAGGTATTCTTTCTGCGGTCTGTAATTTTTCATTGCGATTGCACTTTGGTCATCTACAGTCCGCACTTTTACATCTGTGGCTGCAAGGCACTTCTTCTGCGGTCGCAGAATTTCTGTGTCGCCCGCACTTCTGAAGACTTGGAAACTTGTAACTTTGCACATTCTCTGAACTTTGTTCCTAGCCATCTTTTGCAGTCACACAATTCATGTGCGGACCACACTTTTCACATAGATCTGCTGACCTTTCCTTCATCATCTGTGGCCGCAGATGAAATTCTGCGTTCCGCACTTGTCAGCTTCTGTGCCTTTTATGGCCTTGAGTTCAGATTACTCCTTTTTGAGTTAGATTTCATCTCGGGAGTCCATCTTCCAAAATTCCTCCAATTTTGCACATTTTATCAATTTTGGGAACACAATTAAACTCTTTTAGACTAAAACAAAAGCTATAAGACTCTAATAAGTAGTCAAAATCCCCACTTATTAACACCCCCAAACTTAAGTCTTTGCTTGTCCTCAAGCAAATAAAATAGTTCCCACCTCCAAAAGTTAAGGGACATTATAGCTAGCCAAGGGCGAACCATTCACACCTTAGTTGGGACCAACAATTACCCACACCAGTCATGAATTATTGACAAGGCAACAAGTTAAACATTTATGCACGTATTGCTTTAATGTGACATTCTAGCATCAAGGTTTGAATTTGCTCATCAAGGACTTTTGCTCTATCTTGTAGTTCATACTGGATCCCAAAATATTCCTCCTATACTCTCCATTTGCCAAGATCACTCAAGAATTTAGCACTAAATTCAAAAATTTATGAAAGATTCACTTATCTCTCTCAAGAGAATGTCACAAGTACGGCTTCTGATACCATAAGCTTACCTCTCATGTAAATCACCACTTATGTAGCTCAACTCGGCTCAAAATCAAGTAGGACTTCTTTCGGGATGTAATGAAGGTTTTTGGATTAGGGATTGATACAATATGGATAAGTGGTTACACCTTCCTCAAGCACTCTATCTTTCAATTCTCCACTCACACTTAGCTAATTTCTTGAGGCACTTTCTTTTCCTTTGGGAACTAGAGAGACTTAAGATCACTCTTTATTGATTATTTCATTCATATTTCTCCATGTTTGGGATCATTGCCTTTCTTTGAATCCCTTCAACTCTTTCATTTATTAACTTTTTTTTTGCATTCTTCTTTTTGTTCTTTTCTTTTCTTTGCCTTTATTTTTCATCATTTCTTTCTCTTTTTGTGCCTTGATACCTATTTTTTTTCAATTTTCTTGTCTCTCCCCCAAACTTACGTTTTTAGCCAATTATTTCACATGAGTGTTAACGAAAGCTCGGGTGATAAGAGAAGGTCACTATAGAATGGGTAAAGGCTTGCAACATGGTTTTCAAATGTGAAAGGTTAAATGCTCAAAGGGGTTGACTTGGGATGATACCATTTGTAGCAATAGAAAACTCAAATAGGCCAAGGAAAGCCTACAATGACTTCTCAAGCCAAGAAAAACGTACTATTTCGCGTTAAAACACATTAGGGGCAAGTTCTAGACCTTCCTCACAAGTACTCGGGCTAGCAACAAATTAACTCACCCCTCACGCAAATTGATTGTTAAAGAGGATATATTTGAGGGCCCATAATAACCACATTCAAGATTGAGATCACATTGGTCCAATTAGTCCACTCGATGGTATAAAAGTCAAAACAAGAACCACAAAGTCATTAACTAGAGCTATTTCGTTTTAAAAATCCTTGTCTCTAACCCTACGCACATAGTTAAAAGTGTTGGTGACAAATGAAGCATGTTTGACTCTTTGAGTTTGGCTTAATACTGTCTTGTTATTCATTATTACTACTATTATCACCTAAACATAAAATAGACTCATTCCCTTAAGAAGGTTGTCACACCATCCATCGTTGGGATGAGTCTCCCAGTTCACACACAAAACTACCTTTGAAAAGTACCGTGACATTAAGAAAACCAAAGGCTTATTGTTTACTAAAACATAAAAAGAAGCTACTAAATCAAAAAGAAGCTACTAAATTAAACACTAAATAATAAGAAAACAAACATAAAGAACCTACAAAACAAAAACTATTGAAAGTAGCATGAATGTACATAATGAGATAAGATAGAGAATATATACATCATTAGAGGAAGGAGAGAATATATACATCATGAGAGAAAGGGGAGAATATATATAGAACAAGGAGAAAGAAGAAAATACTATCAGTTATTACAACTAATTGTCTCAGAATCATCAAAATCGGCCAAATAAACTCCAGTACCGAATAAAAATAAGCATTTTCCCCAATGTTTAACAAAATAAAAGTAAAGGAAGGGTAAGAGTGAAGAAGACTCCCTATGTCGCCTTGGACATCTTTGTGTCTATAGCAACGTCATTGCCCTCAGTCTCCTTTAACTGAAACTCATCATCCTCGACTCTAGGAGTGGCTGGGTTAGTGAACACCTGGTGCACTACTTTTAGCAGTGTCGCCAGCCAGGTCTAGCTCCTCAGACTGGCCAGCTGGTGCCACTGGAGATGATGGTGCTGAAAGAGCTGGATCCATCAGCATGTTAAATGGAAGATCTCCAACAGTTGCAATCTTGATCACCTCTCTCAGGAGCTTGTCAACTGAATTCTTGGAAGCCTGGGATTTTCTTATTTTCTTTACTTCCTTTCCCAGCTCCTCAATAATTGCTCCATATTGTACCAAAGTGTTCATTATGGTGGTCTGGTTCTCCAAGAGCTTCTTCAATATCTCCTCCACTGTCTGAGGAATCCGGGGTGCCAGAATGGATGACTACGTTGCACCAGTACTGGATATGTTAGACAGCTTTGTGCTCGCTATCTGCATCTAGTTATTGAGGCACAAAGTGGAGCATTAGGCATAGGCACCAACTTTAAAGCCGAGGTAGAACCTGTAATAGGGGCTGCTGGGGGCTTTGAGGCTGGAGGTGGAGGCATAGCTGCTACACCAGCTGAAGGCTCTACTAAAGTGGATGGCATGTCGACTGTCTCTGCAGATACCATTGATGGCTCATCAAACTGGCCTAAGGTGGTAGTCGACTGACCCTTTTTCTTAGGGTTGTGTGCATCCATCGATGAATACCATGAGAAGGGCTTCTTCGTCTGCAACTTTGTATCAAAATCTCTCGCCTCCCCCTTCCCGCCATCCGTGAGATACTCAGTAATGCTGTTGCGATAAGGGTAAGAGGTATTAGCTTGCCTGACGACTATAAATATGCTGGCGACTATAGATATGTTGGCCGTCCATGATGGACGTGACTAGAATAGCCCGCGGGATCGAAAGGTATGTCTCATTCTGACACGGGTCTAGTCGGCTGCATGTGAAGGTCTTCCACCCATTTGCCTCAAAACTCAGGGTGTTTCTATGAATAGATACCCCAGCTATAATCCATGGTGGAGATGGGCCAAGAGCTGCCAGAATCTCAACTAGGCACGGGCAAGCTACATTCCCTGTTGCCAACTTCTCCAAATGATGTGCGGGCTCAACATAGTCAAACCCCAAGAGGTGTTCAATGTATGCCGGTCAAAACGCACTTTCAGGTTCCTTACTTTGGTTACCTTTTCCCTTTCTTGATGTGCACCACATTGGCTAAAAATCCCAGACAAGGTGTTCATTCGCATCCACTACACTCTAGGTGAACCACATCCACCCCTTCCGCTCTCAGAACTGCCTCAAGACTAACGGATTATACTTTTCAAGATCTTTTAGTTGGAGTTGTCGCTCAAGAGTAAATGAACACACCGGCTACCACTCTCGAAAGCTAGAGGAAGTAGCAAAACTTACGAACCGGTCTTCCCACACCGCTTTCTTTCTCAACCTTTCAAGATCGTCATTGGGGATGTCATCCATAGTAGTATCTGGTGCCATAAGGAAAGGTGTAGAAGAGGGATTGGAAGCCTGATTAGAACTTTTTAAACCCTCGGAAGTGCTCTGAGATGTGGAAGGCTCGTCCTAGAGTTGATACCTTCCTAGAGGTTTTGATTAGACAACCGACTACTCTTCAACCGAGTTGCCCTCTGATGCTTCCCTAGATGAGACATAAGAGCTGGACTCGGAGGGTTGTACATTTCCTCCTTGGCCTGCTGTAGCCTTCTTTGTTATAATCTTTTGTAGGGCGAGGGGTAAGGAACTCTTTCCTCGACCCCTGGAAGGTTATCCCCTCCCCTTAGACGTGTCACCTCTAACTCGAGATTACCCCATGTTTTATACTAAGCAAAGGAGATTGTCAGTTATAATTCAAGTTCAGACATAGAATGAATGCAAGGACACACCAGAGATCATATTTAAAACACAGTAAAATCATATTTGCAAGGAAGGGACTTGCGGTCCGCATAAATTTCCCTTGGTGTCGCAAAAGTGGATTGCAGTCCGCAGATTTCTCTCTGCGACCGCAATTCAGAACTCACCAAAATACCAACTCTTTGATGACAGAGAATTCGTTGTTTTGTGGCCGTAATTAATTTTTTGCGGTATGCATAGTTTACTTTGCATCCGCACTTGAGAGTCATCAAAATGACAATTCTTTTATCACAGAGACTAAGTTGTTCTACGACCGCAATAAGATTTTTGCGAGCCGCGCATTTTACATTAGGGCCACAGAATCATGCATTACTTAGTGCCCTAATCTTTAACTTCTATGGACTGCACAATTCCTTCTGCGGCCGCAGATTTCAAATTTTACGAACAACAGTTAGTTATGAACTTAAGGCTTGACATTTTTTCACACTTTTGACATGAAATTGACAATTAAGCTAGATAATCAATTCACCCGTCTCCCTTAGAGCATTTATCAGTCTACCCATAACATATTCACCCCAAAAGATTGTTCAAATAGATTCATAGACAAATGGTTCAAAATTCTACTTAAAATCTAAAAATTTAAAGATCTTAATCAAGATGATTATGCATACTAGAGATGAATTTGTGCAAGAGATGAGTGATCAATAGTTGTTAGGCTAGTGAGCAACTCATTTAATACGAAATTTCAATTTATAGTACTTTGTGAGCTTAGAGAGGGAAAAAGGGGAACTGTGCCCATTGACCCCTACTTATAGTGAATGGTTTCTGGCAAGTGAAGGCAAGATGAGTGCGGCCGTAAAATTCCTATTTCGGTCCGCACTCCATTACCTGGGGGCATCATCTACCCTAGAGTTTTGTGGACCGCAAAAAAAGTTGTGCGACCGCCAAATTTTGTTGCGGTCCACAGAATTAGTGTTGCAGCCACAGATCGGCCATATCTCTAACAGACCAACTTCAAAGAGTTGACAATTTCCACCTTCAACTTGTGTGGTCCGCAATGCAACTGTGCGGCCACAGATCATCTTTTGCTGTAGCAATCAAAATTGTGCGGCCCGAACACTAAAATTGTGGTCTGCAATTCTTTCCACACTTAGACAATTTTTTGGACCTTCCTGTAAAGTACACTCATCCCTGAAACACAATTCAAATCCACTTAGCACAAAAATAACACCTATCTACAAAAGAAGAAAAGAAAAAAAAATGGGTTTGTCTCCCAAGAAGCGCTTGATTTAACGTCGCGGTACGACGCAAATTTACATCAATTGAAATGAATCACCGCCACAACGTGGCCATCACCAAATTTTCCCAAATAATGCTTCACTCGGTGACCATTGTCTCGAAATACCTCATCATTTTTGTTCCTCAAGTCCAATGCACCAAAGGGTGTCAAACCCACAACTTCAAACGAGCCACTCCATTTAGACTTTAACTTCTCGGGAAACATCCTAAACCGTGAGTTGAACAACAACACAAGATCACCCTTTTTGAAATCTTAGTTCCAAATGTACTTGTTATGAAGATATTTCATCTTCTCTTTTTTATAAGGACGAACTTCTATATGCATGGTAGCGGAACTCATCCAACTCATTCAAATGTGGCACTCTCAAGTTAGTGGCGATATCCCACTCAAGATTCAACTTCTTAAGAGCCCACATGGCTTTGTGATAAAGTTTCGCCGGAAGGTGACAAGATTTTCCGAACAATATGGAGACATTCCGATTGGCATTTTGTAAGCCGTCCTATAAGCCCATAAAGCATCATTAAGTTTCTTGGACCAATCCCTCCGGTTAGTAATCATTGTTTTGGACAAAATACTCTTTATCTCCCGGTTGGATACTTCCATTTGACCTCTTGCTTGTGGATGATAAGGAGTCGTGGCTTTATGAGTGACACCATACTTGGTGAGTAAAGTGTAGAAATCTTTGTTGCAAAAATGTGATCCCCATAACTTATGATAGCCCACGGAGTACCAAACCTTGTGAAAATATTTATCTTCAAGAACGCCACCACATTTATCGCCTCATTGTTAGGTAGAGCAACAACCTCAACCCATTTGGACACATAATCAACCGCGACCAAGATGTAGGTGTTTCAACAAAAACTCACAAAGGGACCCATGAAGTCAATACCCCAGACATCGAAAATACCAATCTCCAAAATAGTGGTGAGGGACATTTCCTTTTCTTTAAGATTCCACCGGCCCTTTGACATTCATCACATCATTTCACTAGATCACTTGTATCCTTATAAAGAGTGGGCCAATAGAAATCACAACTTAGCACTTTGGCCGTCGTTCTCGCTCTACCATAGTGACCACTATATGGTGAATAATGACAAGCCCCAAGAATTTCACATTGCTCCTCCTCTAGTACAGATCTTCTAATAACCACATCCGTACAAATCCATAAAAGGTACGCTTCATCCCAACAATATGCTTGACAATTCCGTTTGAGCTTCTTTCTTTGGTTTGAAGAGAACTCATCCGGGATGATACCACTCACAATAAAATTTGCTATATTCGTGAAACATGACACCTCTTTCATTGAAATAACTAAAAGTTGCTCATCAGGGAAGGAGCCATCATGCAGCCTTCCCTCCTCCCCAAATGAGACAAGTGGTCCGCCACTTGGTTTTCACTTCCTTTTTTATCTTGGATGTCAATATCAAAATATTGCAACATAAACACCCATCTCACCAACTTCGCTTTGGAATCTTTCTTGCTCATAATATAACAAAGTTCCACATGATCTGCGTGAACAATCACTTTTGCACCCATCAAGTACGGGGGGAACTTCTCAATAGCAAACATAATGGCAATGAGCTCTTTCTTTGTAATGGTATAGTTGACTTGGTTACTATTCATATTCTTACTATCATAATAGATCGGATGAAAAATCTTGTTGATGTATTGCCCCCAAAACAGGCCTCACCGCTACATTACTTGCATTGCACATAAGCTCAAAACAAATACTCCAATTTGGGGTGGTAATGGTAGGAGTTGTAATCAACTTGAACTTTAACAATTCAAAGGCTCTCATGAAATCATCATTGTAGTGGAACTTATCATCTTTCTCCAAAAGCTTACACAATGGATTCACCCACTTTAGAGAAATCCTTGATGAAACGCCGGTAAAGCGCGCGTGGACTAAGAAAATCCGCACGCCCTCCACCGAAATTGGAGGTGGATGTTTAGAAATCACATCAATCTTTGCCTTGTTGGCTTCAATGCTGCTATTTGAGTTCTTGTGGCCAAGGAAAATGCCTTCCTCAACCATAAAATGACATTCCTCCCAATTAAGAACCAAATTTGTTTCTTTATATCTTGCCAACACTTTATCCAAGTTTGCGATACAATCATCAAAAGAATTCCTGACCATGAAGAAGTCATCCATGAAGACTTCCATGTAATCCTCCATCATGTCCGTGAAGATCGACATCATACACCCTTGAAAAGTCGTTGGTGTATTGCACAACCCAAATGGCATCCGCTTGAAGGTGAAAGTACCATAAGGAAATGTGAAGGTAGTTTTCTCTTGATCCTTCAGAGCAATAAGAATTTGGTTGTAGCCGGAATACCCATCAAGGAAATAATAGAAACAAGGCCGGCCAATCTATCAAGCATTTGATCTAGGAAAGGAAGTGGAAAATGGGTCCATCCTTGTGACTTTATTGAGCTTATGATAGTCCATACACACTCTCCACCCGGTCACCATTCTTTTAGGAATCAACTCATTCTTGTCATTGGTGACCACCGTCATGCCCCCTTTATTTGGGACATATTGCATCGGAGAAGTCCATGAACTATCAAAAATGGGGTAGACAACTATGACATCCAACCACTTGATGATATCCTTTTTAATAACCTCTTGCATGGATTCATTGAGTCTCCTTTGTTGTTCAATAGATGGTTTGGAACCTTCCTCCAAGTTAATCTTGTGCATAAAAAATGTGAGGCTTATCCCACGAATATCCGACAATGTCCATCCAAGCCTTCTTCTTCTTTTGTAGTACCTCCAATGTAGAGTCTACCTGCACATTAGTCAAATAAGAGGAACAAATAACCAGTAAAGTAAAAAAGGGGCCAAGAAATTGATACCGAAGATGTGGAGGGAATGGCTTCAACTCCAATATAGGAGACTCTTCAAAAAGAATTTGTAGGAGGATTTGTCCTATTTTCAAGACCCAAGGACAATTTGCGGGGTTCAAATATGTACGACCCCATTCCTTGCAAAGAGTTCACACACTCCACGAAGCCATCCATGTTGTCATCATCAAAGTTGAGCAAGACGGCCTCCAACATATCACCAACATTTATCACATCACTTGTTTCATCCACAATCACACGGTCACCAAGTCCATGAAAGAGCACACCTCATTGCTATTGTGTTGCCTCATAGACTTACACACATGGAAAACCACTTTTTCATCACCAACACAGAAAGTAAGTTCTCCGGCTTCAACATCACAAAGAGCCTTCCTCGTAGCAAGGAAAGGTCTACTAAGAATAATCGTCACCCCATAATCAACCTTACAATCAAGAATGACAAAATCCACTGGGAGAATGAATTTATCAGCACGAACCAAAAAATCCTCAATTACTCCCAAAGGTCTCTTCATAGTACGATTGGCCATTTGCAATCTCATAGAGGTGGGCCATGGTTGCCCAATTTCCAATTTCTTGAAAACCTAATAGGGTATCAAATTTATAGTTGCCCCAAGATCACAAAGAGATTTTGTAAACTCGACACTTCCAATTGTACAAGGAATCATGAAAGCATCGGGATCCTCCAACTTGGGAGCCATTGAATGCACAATTTCACTTAGTTGATGAGACATTTTTATAGTTTCAAAATTCATCGACCATTTTTTTGTCACAATATCCTTCATGAACTTTGCATAGCCAGGTATTTGCTCCAAGGCTTCAACTATTGGCACATTGATTGAGAGAATCTTCCTTATTTGGATAAATTTCTTGAATTGGTTTTCACCATTTTTCTTTGCAAGTGTTTGAGGGTAGGGAGATAGAGGCTTAGGCAATGGTGCCTTAGTCTTATGCACTACTAGTCCCGGCATGTCAATAATGTGATCCCTAGATTGGTTCACATCCTCTTAAGTCTCTTCCACACTATCATCAATATCAATCTGAACCTCATCATTGGATTGCTCAACATTTTCTGGTATCTCCTCTTCTTGCACTACTTGCTCTTCATCCACAAGTTACCTTTGTCTTGAGGTGGGTGCATTCCCATATTTTTCACTCCTTGTATTAACGACCATGGCATGCCCCCATGTTGTTCCCACCCTCTGGGTTCACTACCATGTCAATTGGTAGTGCCCCCTTAGGACGAGTATTTAGGCTTGAGAGATTTGGCCCATTTGAACTTTCAAGTTACGGATTGATGTATTGTGAGAGGCAAGTTGGGCATCGGAATAAGCATTCTTATTCATCATTTTCTTGAACATATTCTGAATACTCCCCATTTTATTATTGGAAGAACTTGGACCATGGGAAGGATAAGGAGGTGAGTTGCTCGGTTGTTGATACATTAGGGGCCTTCAAAAACCCAACCCTGATTGCCTTGATTATTGTTCCATCCCTCTTGATTGTTACCTCCCCAATTTCCTTGATTGTTTCCACTCCAATTACTTTGGTTATTTCTACCACTCCAATTTCCTTGGTTGTTGTTTATATGCCAATGACCTTGATTGTTACTACCACTCCAATTACCTTGTTTGCTTGAATTCCAATTACTTTGATTATTTTGAGGTTGCCATTGTTGTTGATTCGGGCCTCGAGAGTTGTTTTTTTGCCCTTGGTAGTTGTTCACATATTGCACCTCTTCTTCTTGTTTATTGTAAGATTCATCTTGATCAAATCCACTATCTTCTTGCACCTAATTCTCCACTCGGTTTTGCTATTTTGGACCCTTGGTCCTTCTTTTTTTTTACCATCATGCTTACTCCCTCCATGGTATTAACTTGCTTAGGACTTTGCACTTGTTGAAGTTGAGCCTTTGCTAATAGATTCATAGTGGTGGTCAATTCGACAATGGCTTGCCCATGGTCATGCAACTCTTTATGGAGGTGAATCACATTTGGATCACATTGAGGAACTTTAGCCCGAATTTTCCATGCCCATGAGGTTCCTCCTTTTCATCTAAAATCTGACAACCTTCTACATACGGCGTTATCATGAAATTTCCACAGGTAAGTTGATTTACCACGCACTGATTGGTTGTATTGATCCCCCGATAGAAAGTTTGTTGAATCATATTCTCCGTCATGTCATTATTGGGACACTCTTTGACCATTTTTCTATTTCGTTCCCATGTCTCATGTAACGAATCATTGGGCTCTTGTTTGAATGCTAGAAAAGAACTTGGCAATAAATTTCTCCGCCAACTCATCCCAAGTACGGATGGTATGGTTTGTTAATCTTTAACCAATCTATGGTTTTCCCCCGTAGAGAGAAAGGAAAAATCCTTAGCCTTAAAATATCTTCGGAGACATTTTTTTGTCTATTCCCCCAATAAGTGTCCACAAACACATTCAAGTGTTTGTATGAATTTTGTCTTGGAGCCCCGGTGAAGCATCCCTGTAGGTCTTGCAATGTGGGCATTATATTTATGAGCATTATATTTATGATTTGAAAGTTGTCTGCGCTAATACGGGGCGGGACTATGGCACTTGCATACCCTTCATTCGGCAACACCCTGTGTGGAGTCTCTCTTGGCGGAGGTAGCGGTGGAACTGAGACGTTGGCTTGAGGCGCTCAACCTCTTCTATTTGCGTGAGGTTCAACAGCAACCTCTTCAACTTGGTCATCCTCAACGTCCACATCCCCCAAAAGCATATTTTTCGAGTTGATCATTGTTGTTTTCCATTGTCGCACCTACAATTGATTCATAAAAATTAGTAACATGGAAGGAAAAGAAGAAAATTCACACACAAAACTAAATATATAGCTAAAACCATTTTTTAGCTCCCCGACAATAGCCAAAAAATTGATTTCATCCAATTCACACCTCAAATCAAGGATATGAAATGTCCGATTGCAATAGTAATACCCAAGAAGAGTCGTGGTCGATTTCCACAGGGAGCTATATATGGAAGGTATGAGGATATATATATTATAGTACGTGAGTCTGGACAATCTCAATTTACACTTCTGCAAATTGGGATCGTTTCTATGTCTATTATAAACTAAGATTTCAAAGTTAAGAAATAAAACTAAGAAATTGTTTTTGTTGTTTTTCAAGTTTTGTAAAAATCCTAGGGCTATGACCATTACCTAGGTGTTTGCCTAATGGGATATAAACCTTAATACTTATTTTGTTGATCGGGGTGTATTAAGCTATCAACCCTCAATTACCCACTCAATACCTCTCGGTCAGAGAGTGACTTTGCCCAGTTTAACTTTCTCAAGACCAAATGGGTATTGCTCAAAATGGTTGATAAGAGATCAAGTCGAGTTATTTCTATATCTATATTAAACCCTTTAATTGGGATTATCAATATCTCGATTGACCCAATTTCTTGTTAGCCAAGTTTTCCTGGACTAAGTCTCTCTTTCTCAAGTAGAGGCTTAGTCAAATAGGAATGAACTAATGTTTGCAACCATTAATTCCATAAATTAAAGCATGAAAAAGTCTAAATAATAAATACCTAACCATAAACAAAAATTACATAAAACACCCATAAGGTTTACACTTTAGGGTTGTGTCATAACCCTAGTTAAAATCTAGCTACTCATGCTTGAAATTGAAGAAATAGAAGAAGATATTCTAATTAAACTCATATTGTAAAATCAAAATAATAAAATCTATGATAAAATATCCAAAAATATGAAAAAGTACTGAATGAAGCAAAGAGAAACGACTACTTTAGTTGCTGATATCAAAAGTTGACCTAATTTTGTTAAACTCATCTATTTATACAGGGCTAGAAATTTCGGACATAAATGCCCTTCGGCAGGTTCTGTGGCAGCACAATCCCATGTGCGGTCCGCAGATTTCTTCAACTTGTCAGGAACTAGAGGTTTGCGGCCGCATAATTGTAATCTGCGGTCTGCACTTTTACATCTGCAGTCGCAAGGTAGTTCTTCTGTGGCCGTATAATTTCTGTGAGGTCCGCACTTGTGAGGACTTGGAAACTTGGAACTTTGCACTTTTTTGAACTTTGTTCCTAACCATATTTTGTGGCCGCACATGCACTTTACACAAAGGTCTACTGGACTTTCCTTCATCATCTGTGGCCGCAGATGAAATTCTGTGGTCTGCACTTATAAGCTTTTGTGCCTTTTATGTCCTTGAGTTTAGATTACTCCTTTTTGTGTTGGATTTCATCTCAGGAGTCCATATTCTAAAATCCTTGCAATTTTGCACATTTCATCAGTTTAAAAAACACAATTAAACGTTTTTAGACTAAAACAAAAGCTAAAAAGCATTACTAAGTAGTCAAAATTCCTACTAATCAACTACCACCACTATCGAGGAGTTGCTTCGAGTGCGGGGAGATTGGGAATATGTGGAGACAATGTCCTCATTACTCAACAGGTCCAGTGCAGCATAAGATTCACGCTATGAATTCTACACTAGTTACCTTACCACCCTCCCAGCCAGCTAGAGGTCGCCCTAGAGGAGGAAGTCGATCAGGTGGAGGCCAGGCCCGATTCCATGCTATTTCTACCAGGCAAATATTGTTGCTTCAGATGTAGTGATGACATGTATTGTCTTAGTATGCCATAGGGATGCTTCTTTATTATTGGACCCTAGTTCCACTTATTCATTTATATTATTGTATTTTGCACATTATCTGGATATGCCCCATGAGTCCTTAGTTTTATTTGTTCATCTATCTATGCCAGTGGGCTTACTATTATTTTGGACCGTGTATATCGGTCATGTGTAGTGACTATTAGGGGATTGGAGACTAGAATGGATCTCTTATTGCTTAGTATGGTTGATTTTGACGTGATTTTGGGTATGGATTGGTTGTCTTCATGTCATGTTATTCTAGATTGCTATGCTAAAACCGTGACATTGGCATTGCCAAGGATCGAGTGGAGGGGGGTCCCTAGATTATGTTTCCAGCAGAGTGATTTCATATTTGAAGGCCCAACGGATGGTTAGGAATAGTTGTTTGTCTTATTTGGCCTTTGTAAGGGATGTTGGTGCAGATACTCATACTATTGATTTTGTTTTGGTGGTGCGAGACTTTCTGGATGTGTTTTCTATAGACTTGTTTGGCATGCCGCCCGGTTGGGATATTGAGTTTTATATCGAGTTAGTCCCGGGCACTCAACGCATTTCTATTCCTCCTTATCGCATAGCACTAGCTGAGTTGAAGGAATTGAAAGAGCAGTTTCAGGAACATCCTGATAAGGGGTTTATTAGGCCTTGTGTGTCGCCTGGGGGTGCACCCGTTCTGTTTGAGAAGAAGAAAAATGGTACTATGAGAATGTGCATCGACTATACGTAGTTGAACAAAGTTACAATCAATAATAAGTATCCTTTATCGCACATTGATGATCTATTCGACCAGCTTCAAGGAACGAGAGTGTTCTATAATATTTATTTGAGGTATGTGTATCACCAGTTGAAGATTCGAGACTCGAATATTCTAAAGACAACATTCGGGACTTGTTATAGTCACTATGAGTTCCTTGTGATGTCTTTTCGGTTTACCAACGCCCCAGCAGCATTCATGCATCTGATGAATAGTATATTTTAGCCATATCTCGACTCCTTTGTCATAATATTCACTGATGATATTCTTGTTTACTCACGTAGCTAAGAAAAGCATGCCCATCATTTGAGGATTGTGTTGTAGTGGCTGGGGGGAGAAGCTTTATGCCAAGTTCTTGAAGTGTGAGTTTTGGCTTAGTTTAGTGGCGTTCTTGGGGCACGTGGTGTCTAGTGAGGGGATTAAGGTGGATCCAAAGAAGATATAGGCGATTAAGAGTTGGCCTAGACCGTCCTCAGCTACTGAAATTTAGAGCTTTCTTGGTTTGGCGGGTTATTATCGTTGCTACATGGAGGTTTTCTCGTCTATTGCATCGTCTTTGACCAAATTGACCCAGAAGGGTGCTCCTTTCAGGTGGTCGGATGAGTGTGAGAAAAGTTTTCAGAAGCTCAAGATTATGTTGACCACAAGTTCAGTTCTAGTTTTGCCTTCAGCATCAGGCTCTTATACATTGTATTGTGATGCTTCTCGTATTAGTATTGGGTGTGTCTTGATGCAAGGGGTAGGGGTAGAGTAATTGCTTATGCTTCACGTCAGTTGAAGCCTCATGAGGAGAAATACCATTTTCATGATTTAGAGTTGGCTGCTATCGTTCATGTATTGAAGATTTGGAGTCAGTATCTCTATGGTGTCTCCTTTGAGGTATTTAACAATCATCGGAGTTTTCGTACTTGTTCAAATAAAAGGATCTAAATTTGAGATAGTGGAAATAGCTGAGATATTAAAAGACTATGATATTACTATTTTGTATCATCTTGGGAAGGCCATGTGGTGGTGGATGCCTTGAGTAGAAAGGCGGTGAGTATGGGTAGCCTTGCATTTATTCCTGTTTATGAGAGCCCGCTCACTGTTGATTTTCAAGCCTCGGCTAACCAGTTCATGAGATCAGATATTTTGGAGCCTAGTCGGGTTCTACCTTGTGTAGTTTCTCGATCTTCCTTATATGACTGTATCAGAGAGCGCTAGTATGTTGATCCCTATTTGCTTGTCCTTAAGGACACGGTTCAACACAACGATACTAGGGATGTTACTATTGGGGATGATAAGGTGTTGAGGATGCAGGGTCGTATTTGTGAGCCTAATGTGCATGGGCTTCATGACTTGATTCTTTAAGAGGCCCATAGGTCGCAGTATTCCATTCAGAGGCTTAATATTTTGGAGTGGAAATGGGAACGTATCAACATGGAATTTGTAGTTGGACTCCCATAGACTTCGAGGAAGTTTTATTCTATTTGGGTGATTGTGGATCGGTTGACCAAGTCTGCGCATTTCATTCCAGTTGGGACTACTTATTCTTCGGAGTGGTTGGCTGAGATTTACATCCGCGAGAATTTTTGCCTTTATGGTGTGTTGGTACATGTCCATAATTTTAGATTGAGGCACGCAATTTACATAGCAGTTTTGGAGAGCAATGCAGCGAGAGTTGGGCACCCAGGTTGAGTTGAGTACCAGGTTGGAGGATATGCTATGTGTTTGTGTAATAGATATCGAGGGTTCTTGGGATAAGTTTCTGCCGCTTGCCGAGTTTTCCTACAACAACAGCTAGCAATCGAGCATTCAGATAGTTCCGTATGAGGCTTTGTATGGGACACACTATCGGTCTCCAGTGGGTTGGTGTAATCCGAGTGAGGCTAGGCTATTAGGTATTGACTTTGTTCAGGATGCTTTGAACAAGGTTAAATTAATTCAGGATCGCCTTCGTACGGCGCAGTCTAGACATTAGAGTTATGCTGATGGAAAGGTTCGCCGATGTTGCTTACATGGTTGGGGAGAAGGTACTACTTAAGGTTTCACCCATGAAAGGTGTTATGAGGTTGAGGAAGAAGGGAAATTTGAGCCCTCGGTATATTGGGCCATTTGAGGTACTTCAGAGGATTGGAGAGGTGGCTTACAAGCTTGCCTTGCCACCTAGTTTGTCGAGTGAGCATCTAGTATTTCATGTATGTATGCTCCGGATGTATGTCGGTGATCCGTCTCATGTTTTGGATTTCAGCACGGTTCAGCTGGATGGTGGTTTGACTTATGATGTGGAGACGGTAGCCATTTTTGTGTCGGCAGGTTCGAAAGTTGAGGTCAAAGACCATAACTTCAGTGAAGATATAGTGTAGAGGTCAGCCCATTGAAGTGGCTACTTAGGATATCGAGCGAGAGATGTGGAGCAGATATCCACGCCTATTTGAGACTCCAGGTATGTTTCTAGACTCGTTCGAGGACGAACATTTCACTACTGAAAAACGGCCCATTTCAGACCGAAATATTCCAACGGAAAAAAGTAGTCGGAAAATTTCGACGGAATCGGTCGGAAAATGCATAAAAATATATTTTTTTAATTTTTAATAATAGTTACGACTAATATCCCATCTATATAAGTTGTAAATTTTGACAGAAAATTTAGCGTCACTGTTAGCGACCAATTCGGTCGAAAATAATTTAAAAAAATTTTAAAAAATAATAATAAGTAGCGATCGATTCGTTTGAAATTTTTTATTAAAACGAGGGTTCACTACTTTGACCAAATTTCCGACCGAATCGGTCGGACAGTTTTTTTTAAAAGCCCTCCAGCGACCCCATTCTTTTCATTCCCCTCTTTTCTTCCTTCTCTCTTCTCTCTCTCACTCAAACTTCCCCCCACCCAAATCCGCCGCAGCCATCAACTAGCAGGACTCGCTGGCACCGGCGCTCAACTGCAGATCCGTCGATGACCCTTCACTACCAGGTAAGTTTTCCTCACCCTCCTTTGTTATTTTTTTTTAAAAAAATATACTGATTTTGTTGAATTTCTCCTAGTTTGGTTTGTAAAAATTGATTGATATTAGCTAAAGTAAATCTATGACTATTGTTAGTAGTAAAATTAAAATTATATGTTGGTAATTTAGAGTTATATGTTAAAGTTATATGTTGGTAATTTAGGGTTATATGTTAGGTAATTTAGAGTCATATGTTGTTAAATTAAATTTATATGTTAAAGTTATATGTTGGTAAATTACATACTAATTTGGGGATAATATTACTAAGTTAGGAATAATTTTGCTAACTAATTTGTAAAGTTGTTACATCTATAGCAATTCATCTCATTTGATTATATTGGGGAGGATACTAATTTGAAGGGGAGAAAGTATGAAGAATTTTTTAAAACTCTTAGTGCTAGTTGACTACTTTTGACAATATGTCTTACTCCTAGCTTTTTTAATATCTTTTGACTTTCATGGAATTAAGCTTAATTGAAATCTATTATCAGTTTCATCCATTAAATTATTAAATTGTTGTTGTAGATTAATCAATTTTTACATTTGCATAATTGTTATTGTAGATCCTAAATATTTGAATTTATTTGATGTTTATTAATTATATATATGTTAACTTTAATGACGGTTTTTGCCCCTTTCAGTCTACACATTTGGTTGTGGATTCTATGAAGCTATATTATCATGAGCCGTGGATTTCTTGGGGACAGATAACATACAATATCAGAGAGCAAATGTGAAATCAATTTAGTCTAAAAGTTGATTATATTTATTTAAATAATTATTGTTTTAATCTAATATTTTTTTATAATGCAGACAAAGTATGCATGGCATCCTCAACATAAAAATAAAATAAATAGTATTTTTGAGGTTTGATTAGCTTTCCGGCCCATAAACTAAGATTGGTAATTACTTATAAAAAATTTCTTGGTTTTACATATAGAATTTTATATTTGTAATGTCTAACTCATAATTTTTATTATGAAGGCAAAGGAAAGAGGGCGAGATATGAGTCGCGCTGAGGTCTTCGAGGAGACGCATAAGAAAAAGAAAAAGGACGTTACAAGAGAACAGTGGGTGGAGACTCATGCGTAAGACACATATGTAAAATACTAACTTCATAATTATTTGTGATTTATTAATATTAGTTTGTTTACATAATAGTTATGTTTTCATTTCAGGAAGATTATCATAAAAGGGTGGACGAATGGCAATAAACTCAGCCTCCTTCAACTCAACCAATACCTGATGATATGGCTTCATTGTGGGCAGAGGCAGCGGGTGGAGTAAACAAAGGTAGAATTTACGGACTTGGAGTATGTCGACCTACAGGTCATCCAAACCCACCCTTAGCCAATTCTTCTTATTCTCAAAATCAAGAACATATGGAAGATATGAGAAAGAAAATTCGTGATTTGACGAAACAATTCGACTCCCAATTTCGAACATTTGTTAATATACAAAACTCATGAGAAAACATGGGCATAATCTATCTGATGATGAGGATGAATAAACTGAATCTAATGTGTAGTAGTTTAGTTGTGATGTTTTGGTTGATTGGTAAACTTGATTGTGAAAGACAACTTTATGTTTTGTTTTTAACATTGAATTTTGGCTACTATTTTGATGTTTTATGCCCAAAATAGTTAGGTTTAATAATTGGTATTATTGGTTTAAGTTATGTTAATGATTGGTATTATTGGTTTAGATTGTGTTAATGGTTGGTATTGTTGGTGATATTGTATTGTAATAATTTGACAGATGGTTTAGCTCAAAATTGGACAGAATTCTGCCCAGTTTTACAGAAAATTCTGACTGATTTCCGACAGAAACAATCGGACAGCTGCCCAATTTTTTTGAATAATTAATATTTAACCGTTTTCGACGGATTCCGTCGGAAATTAAATAAGATTTATTTTTTAATTATTAATTTCTGACCGATTCGGTCGGAAATTATATATTTTTATTATTTAATTTTAAATGAATAATTATTTTTATTTATATTATTACGACTGATTCGGTCGGTAAATTCTAACCACTTTGGTCGGAAGTTTGAGAATATTTGGTCGTCTGGCCTTTTGAACGTTCCGACAACTTTGGTCGGAAATCAGCGACAGATTCGGTCGGAAATTGATTTCCCACCAACTATTTTCCGACCGACCAATTTCGATCGGGAAGTAGTCGGAAAATTCATGATTTCTGACTAATTTTCGACCATTTTGACAGTCGAAATTCTCCCATTTTCCAGTAGTGTTTGTTTAAGACGGGGAGGATGTAACGACCCGGCTGGTCATTTTGAGAGTTGTAGCCCCTTCCCTCATTTACTACTCATTTTATGCTTAATAGTTTCTATGTGACTTGCCAGGGTAGTTGATTTGGTTCGGGGGAGGTTTCTGAATGAGTTAAGATAGTTTGACTCAAGGTTGGAATCTTAAATTGAAAAGGTTGACCGGATGTTAACTTGTGTGTAAATGGCTCTGTAATGTAGTATTGATAGTTCGGTTATCTTATTTGGGTGATTTGGACTTAGAAGCTTGTTCGGATAGTGATTTGGAGGGTCATAGTTGAATAAGGCTTAAAATGGCGAAAGTTGGAAATTTAGAAGTTTGACCGATAGTTGACTTTGTGATTAACGTGCGCGTATTGGGGTACCGGGAGTTAGAGTAGGTCCGTTGTGTCATTTGTAACTCTTGTGCAAACTTTGAGAACAAACAGACGTGATTTGATAGGTTTCGACATCGAATATTGAAGTTAGAAGTTCAAAAGTTCATTAGGTCTTTATCGATGTGCGATTTGTGATTTTAGCACTGTTTGATGTGACTGGAAAGCTCGACTAAGTTCGTATAGTGTTTTAGGATTTGTTGGTATGTTTGGTTTAGGTGTTGGGAGCCTTAGGTGAATTTCGGATGGTTAACAAAGTAAAAATTGGACTTGGAAGACTGCTGAAGATTGCTGGTGTCCAATTCTGGTTTCCTTCTATGCGATCGCGTGGGTAGGTACACGATCTTGAATGCTTGTTTGGGGTAGCTGGGGGTTTTACTCTATGCTTTTGCAAGTAGGAGTATGCGATCGTATAGGTTGTCCAGGCAGAGCAACGCGAATGCGTAGGCGTAGCCGCATTCGCGAAAAGGATAGGAGGCAGGAGCTGGGTTACGCGCGTTGCTATATGTGAACGCGTGGGTGGTTGTGCGATCGTGTAAGTCTGCACCCTAGTGCATCGCGTTCGCGTTGAGATTTCCACGTTCGCATAAGGTTAATTTGTGGGGTAGCATTATTTTGCTTTATGATCGCGAAGCATTTTCCGCAATCGGGTGAAGGACATTTGGGTAGAACTTAAATAGTAAAAAAATGAGGGTTTGAGTTCATATCACAAATTTGATTTTGGGAGCTCGATTGGAGGCGATTCTTGGAGTGATATTCAAGGGAGTGATTGGGGTAAGTGATTCTTACTTAGTTTTGGTTAAATTCCATGTTTATATCTTTGATTTCATCATTCAATTAGTGATTTGGGTTGAAACATTGGGGGAAATGGAGGAAAGTCCTTAGGCCGAATTTTGGGGATTTGATCGAGATTTTTGTATAGGATTTGAGTAATTTTGGTACGGGTGGACTCGTGGTTGAATGGGTGTTTGTATTTTATGATTATTATTGCATTATGAGACGTGGTCCCGGGGGTTGACTTTTGTATGGAATTGATTCCTGTAGCTAGAGTTGATCGCATTGAATTGTTTGTGGCTAGATTTGATGCATTCAAAGGCCATTTCGCGAGGAAAAGGTTTGTTGGAGTAGAGTTTTGCACAGTTTGAGGTAAGTAACACTTCTAAACATGGTTCTGAGGGTATGAAACCCCTAATTACGTATTATGTGATAGGTGCTAAGGTGGCGCACATGCTAGGTGAAGAGTGTGTGGGCGTGCACCATAAGATTTGTGACTTGGTCGATTCCATGAAACTATATAGTTGATCAATCTTGTTGTATTTGTATTTATATCACGTGTTTGAGAAATTGAGCTTCCAGTCATGATAGAAATCCTACTTAAGCTACATGCTGGTACTGTTGGGACCCTTAAAGGTCGTGTTACATGTTGAATTATTTATTTAATTGTGATTTTGTACTCAGTCACAACTATTATTTGCAAATTATATCTCACTCTCTATTGTCCTTTATTGATGCATTATATCATTATTGTTTGGATTGATTATCATGACTCTTGAGAGCCCGAGAGATGTGACGACCCAAAGGGTCATCACCTGTTTCTTCATTCGTTCCGTGCTTCCGAGGCCTTAAAAACCTCACTTTTACTTGCCTCGACTTGCGTGCGCAGTCCAGGCGTATAGCCGGAAAGCTTAAATATGAATTCTATGTGAACAATGATGAATTTTGATATTAATATGATTAAAGTTGACTTTGGTCAACATTTTGGGTAAACGGACCCGGACCCGAGATTGGATAGTCCCGGAAGGTCCGTAGAAAAATATGGGACTCGGGCATGTGCCGGAGTCGAATTCCGAGGTCTAGAGCTTGAGAAAAGAATTTTTCTGAGAAATTATTTTCTGAAATTATTAAGGAAAAAGGAAATGAAAATTTGATTAAAAGACTGCGGTATCGGGCTCGTATTTTGGTTACGGCGCCCGGTACAAGTCTTAAATATGTGTTAAGTGCTTTCTATAATGGCCAAAATCGGACGTCATTTGATGTGTTTCGGACCAAAATATCTAAAGTTTGAAGTTTATGAAGTTATAATGTAAAATGATGATTTTGGGGTTTGATTCCATGTATATGATGTTATTTTGGCGATTTGATCGCACGAGTAAGTCCGTAGGATAATTTTGAGGTTGTGCGCATATTTGTTTTGGAGCCTCGAGGGCTCGGGTGAGTTCTGGATAGGCATCGGACTGCATTTTGGACTTTAACATTTTCTGGCATTTTGGCTTCTGTGATCTTCTCAAATGCGAAGTGGAGACTCGCAATTGCGAGCTCATAAATGTGATCCCTTCATCGTAATTGCGATGTCTGGGACTGTAGCCTACGATCGCAAATGCGATCATCCTTTTCGCAAATGCGAAGTCCGGGAAATCTGCACTGGGTCGCAAATGCGATCATTTTGATCGCTTATGCGGAGGGCCATTGATCGCAATTGCGAGGCCCCTTTCGCAAATGCGAAAGTCCCAGCATTGGCCTGGCTTCTGAAATGCGAAGCTTTGTTCGCAATTCCCACATTTTGGTCGGGGTTCGCAATTCCCATATCAGAGACCTGCATTTTTCATACTTAGACAATTTTAAGCTTCACTTTTCATATTTCTCAAATCCAAACACCCATAGGCGATTTTTCAAGAGCAAACCTCATTCCAAAACAATTGTAAGTTGATTTTCACTTAATTTCTTCAATCTTTAACATTATTTATCGTGTTTTCATCTCAAAATCAAGGTTTTTCATGGTTGAAAATGGGAATTTTGGATAGAACCTAAGTTTTCTTAAAATTGGGGATTTGGACCTCAATTTGAGGTCCGATTTCAAAATAAATTATAGATATGAACTTGAGGGAGAATGGGTAACCGGATTTTGGCTCGAACCTAGGGTTTTGACCACGTGGGCCCGGAGGCATTTTGGGAATTTTTAGCAAAACTTTGGAAAATTCATTCTTATGCATTAAAATTGATTTAACTAGCATTTGTTGATACATTTGAGTAATTTGTGACTAGATTCGAGCGGTCTTGTGGTGAATTCGAGGGTTGAAGCTATACTAGAAGCTTGAGTTGAGTTTGGAGCTTTCGAGGTAAGTGTTTGATTTAACCCTAGCTTGAGGGAATAGGAGTTGATTCTTGTTGCTAATTGCTAAATGATCGAGTACATTGTATAGGTATGGTGACGAGTATCTATACATTAGTGTCTAACATGACCGTGAGTCCTTATAATGTGATTATCATGACTTGCTTGTGAATTCCGTGTTTACCGAAGGGTTCCTATATGTTGTGAATAACATGTGAACGATGATATGATCATTTGATTCCTAGGAGCTTTGGCTCGAGTTGTGATACGAATATTGAAAGTACATGAAATGACTTAATTCTTTGGAGCGTTGGCTTAGAATTGGTAAAGTGGATTATAACATAAGAGAAAGTAAGAAAGAGAAAGTGTTGTTGATTATTCCCTTGTCGGGACATTTGGTTGGACTTGTTGGTTTCCTTCCCTTGCCGGGATGTCTTCAATTACTTGCTTATTTTTCTTTTTTTTTTATGCCTCTCAATTGTGACTGTTTGGTTGGGGGAGCCGGACTGTTAAAAGACATGGATCAGGTTGCACGCCGCAACAAGAATATATGAGGATCGGGTTGCGCATCGCAACAAGGATAATTAATATCCACACAGATCGCCGCAACTGGGATAAATAATATCCACACGGAGCGGGTTGCACGTCGCAACACTATCATAAGTATGTGGATCGGGTTGCATTCCGTAACAGTGTTATTAAGTGACTGGATCGGGTTGCGCGCCGCAACAAAGTGTGGGATAAATATGTTTTTTCCGTACTTGGGTTTTGTTGGCTGATTTGCCTTTATTTAGACTTCTTGTTTATAAATGTTGTTCCCCCAGCATGTTTCTCCCTCCTTTAATGAACTGCTTATATCCTGTTTATTTTTTGCAAAGTATATTTCATATCTGTACAGGTTTATCTGGTAGTTTGGTCTAGCCTCGTCACTACTTCGCCGGGGTTAGGCTGGACACTTACCAGCACATGGGGTCAGTTATGCTGATGCTACACTTCTGTGCCTTTTGCACTGATCCAGGTTCTTAGGAGCAGCAGCATTATTAGTACGGAGCAGGCTTTCATCTTCACAAGACCGATGTAGCCTTGCAGGCGTCCACAGGCTCGGTATCTCTTCCTTATTTTTTCTTTTAAACTATTGCCTCCTAGTTTTTGAGAAAAACAACTTATATATTTCTTTCAAACCCTTGTATTTAGTAAATTCTTAGCAGTTCGTGAGTAATGTGACACCAAATCTTGGGTAGGTGCTATTACTGATTATTCCGCGATTTGTTTCATATTTATTAATCAGACTTCCGCTATTATTGTTATTATTAAATTCCATGTCCTATATTGATGCTATAAATGGTTGATAGGTTTGTTTATTAAGAGGAAGATAATTAAGTTGGCTTGTCTAGCTATCACGAGTAGGCGCCATCACGACTCCGATAGTGGGAAATCCGGGTCGTGACAAGTTGGTATTAGAGCTCTAGGTTACATAGGCCTCGCTACTCACCAACAAACTTAGTAGAGTCTAAGGGATCGGTACAGAGACGTCTGTATTTATCCCCTAGAGGCTACGGAGTTAGGAAAAGTTTGACTTTTGTTGTTTCTTATCGTGCGGTTCTGTTTCTCAAATATTGATTGTCTTTCTACTCTGTTCTTTCACAGATTGCGAGAACATGCGCTTCCTCTTCTACCGCGCAGCAGCCCGAGCCCCCAGTAGCAGCTCCTGCAAGGGGAAGAGGCCGAGGCCGAGGCCGAGGCCGTGCCAGAGGCCGAGGCAGGGGCAGAGCTCAACCCCGGGCAGCAGTCCCAGAGATGGAGCCTCATATTGGTTATGATGAGGAGGTTCCAGCCCCAGCAGCTCCGGTAGGCTCACCTCAGGTCCCAGGAAGGGTCATGATCACCCCAGATCTTCAGGACACTTTAGTCAGATTGTCAGGCTTTAGGGAGAGTGTCGCTAGAGCGGGTTTGTTGCCAGTTGCACCAGCCACTTCTTAGGCTGGAGGAGGGTTCAGACTCCTGCTACACATACTCCGGAGCAGGTAGCTCCCCAGGCTCATATCCCAGTGGTTCAGCCAGCTGTGACAGATCATCCAGGTATTGCAGCCCAGGTCTGCGATGGAGCAGCTATGTCTTCGGATACTTTATGGAGACTTGATCGGTTCTCCAAGCTCTTTACCACCACATTCCGCAGTGCTTCATCAGAGGATCCACGGGATTTCTTATTCAGCTGCCATGAGATCCTTAGGACCATGGGTATTGTGGAGACCAATGGGGTCGATTTTGCCACCTTTCGGCTTGCAGGATCCGCCAAGACTTGGTGGAGGGACTATTGCCTATCTAGACCAGCAGGGTCTCCAGCATTGACATGGGATCAGTTCGCGGAGTTGTTTTTGGCGAAGTTTCTCCCAGTACTTAGTGGGATGCACTTCACAGGCAGTTTGAGCGCCTCCAGCAGGGCTCTATGACAGTCACACAGTATGAGACTCGGTTCATTGATTTGGCATGCCATGCTGTTGTTATACTCCCCACAGAGCGAGAGAGGGTGCGGAGGTTTATTGATGGATTGATTCAGCTGATCCATCTCCAGATGGCTATGGGAGCTGGTAGTGAGATTTCCTTTCAGGAGACGACCAACGCGGCCTGTAGAGTTGAGATGGCTCTTGCATGGGGAGGTGGTCAAGGATCAGATAAGAGGCCCCGCCATTCTTGTAGGTTTAGTGGTACCACATCTGGAGGTAGGGATTCTTATTGTAGAGGCCATCCACCGAGGCCCTTTCAGTCAGCACTCCAGGTCTCTCATGGTACTTCGGGTGGTGGTGGTTCTCAGCAGCACTATTCTGATCAGCAGCCTATCAATGCACCACCGCTTCAGAGCTTCCGGGGTAGTCATTCGGGTCGACAGGGTCAGTCTCAACTCCCTCGGCTGCAGCATTCAGGTGGGTGCTACGAGTGTAGTGAGTATGGTCACATCTGGAGAGCTTGCCCGAGGTTGAGGGGTACACAGTCGCAGCAGCAGGGTTCTCAAGCCCGAGGTTGAGGGGTACACAGTCCCTGTTTATGTATCTACACCGTTGGGTGATTCCATAGTGGTCAACCGAGTTTATCGTTCTTGTGTAGTAGTGTTTGAGGGTCTTGAGACCCGTGGTGATTTATTTCTCTTAGACATGGTGGATTTTGATGTTATATTGGGGATGGATTGGTTGTCCCCGTATCATGCTATCTTGGATTGTCACGCCAAGACCGTGACCTTGGCTTTGCCAGATTTTCCCCGACTAGAGTGGAGAGGGACCCCAGTTCATGCCACTCGTAGTGTTATTTTATATGTTAAGGCTCAACACATAGTCGAGAAGGGGTATTTAGCTTATCTAGCGTATGTTTGCGACTCCAGCACAGAGGTTCCTTCTATTGACTCTGTTCCTATTATTTAAGAGTTTCACGAGGTTTTCCCTTCAGACTTGCCAGGTATGCCGCCCGATAGGGATATTGATTTCTGTATTGATCTAGCTCCAGGCACGCAGCCCATTTCTATTTTGCCGTATGGCACGGCCCCGCCATAGTTGAAAGAGTTAAAGGACCAGTTGCAAGATCTGCTAGAGAAGGGTTTTATCAGGACTAGTATTTCTTCTTGGGGTGCGCTAGTGTTATTTGTGAAGAAAAAGTATGGATTGATGAGGATCTGCATTGATTACCAGCAATTGAACAAGGTGACGATAAAGAACAAGTATCCACTGTCGAGGATTGATGATTTGTTTGACCAGCTTCAGGGTGCAAAGGTGTTTTCAAAGATAGACTTGAGATCTGGCTACCATCAACTGACGATTAGGGCATCTGATGTCCCTAAGACAGCATTCCGCACTCGGTACGGGCATCATGAGTTTTTGGTTATATCATTTGGGTTGACCAATGCCCCAGCAGCATTTATGGAGTTGATGAACCGAGTATCCAGGCCCTACTTGGATTTGTTCGTGATAGTCTTTATTAATGAAATTCTGGTGTACTCCCGCAGCCAGGAGGAGCACGAGCAGCACCTCAGAGTGGTGCTTCAGACTCTGAAGGATAGTCAGTTATATGCTAAGTTCTCGAAGTGCAAGTTCTGGTTGAGTTCGGTTGCATTTCTGGGTCATGTTGTATCAATAGAGGGTATTCAGGTGGACCCGAAGAAGATTGAGGTAGTAAAGAATTGGCCTCGACCAGCTTTAGCGACTGAGATTCGGAGTTTCTTGGGGTTAGCCGGTTATTACCATCGGTTCGTGGAGGGGTTTTCATCTATAGCAGCCCCGATGACCAGGTTGACCCTGAAGGGTGCCTAGTTCAGGTGGTCAGATGAGTGTGAGGCGAGCTTTCAGAAGCTCAAGACAGCTCTGATTACGGCATCGATATTGGTTTTGCCCACAGGTTCAAGGCCTTATACAGTTTATTGCGATGCTTCCCATGTTGGGCTTGGTGTGGTATTGATGCAGGATGGCCGAGTCATTGCTTATGCTTCGAGGTAATTCAAGATCCACGAGAAGAATTATTCGGTTCATGACCTAGAGTTGGCAGCCATTGTTCATGCTTTGAAGATTTGGAGGAATTACTTATATGGTGTGACGTGTGAGGTGTACACTGATCACAAGAGTATTCAATACTTGTTGAAGCAGAAGGAGTTGAACTTGAGGCAGCGGAGGTGGTTGGATCTATTGAAGGATTATGATGTTACTATTTTGTACCACCCGGGGAGAGCCAATGTGGTGGCCGATGCGTTGAGTAGGAAGTCCGCCAGCATGGTTAGTCTTGCTTATGTTCCGGTCAGCCAGAGACCGCTTGCTTTGGATATTCAGTCCTTGGCTAATCGGTTTGTGAGGTTGGACATTTCTGAGCCTAGAAGAGTGTTATCTTGCACGGTCACTCGTTCTTCATTATTGGAGTGTATCCGTGATCGGCAGTTTGATGATCCCCATTTGTGTGTCCTGAGAGACACGGTGCAGCGTGGAGGTGCCACGAAGGTGACCTTAGATAATGATGGTGTTTTGAGGTTGCAGGGGCGAGTTTGTGTGCCCAATGTCGATGGGATTCGAGAGTTGATCTTAGCAGAGGCCCATAGTTCTTGGTATTCTATTCACCGGGGCACCGTGAAGATGTATCAGGACTTGCGGCAGCATTATTGGTGGCATAGGATGAAGAAAGATATTGTTGCATATGTGGCTCGGTGTTTGAACTGTCAACAGGTCAAGTATGAGCATCAGAGGCCTGGTGGTTTGTTCCAAAGGATTGAGCCTCCCGAATGGAAGTGGGAAAGGATTACCATGGATTTCGTTACTGGACTTCCGATGACTCGGAAGAAGTTTGATGCTATTTGGGTCATTGTTGATAGGCTGACCAAGTCAGCGCATTTTATTCTTGTTGCAGCCACTTATTCATCGGAGAGGTTAGCTGAGATCTACATCCGAGAGATTGTTCGCCTTCATGGGGTGCCGGCATCTATCATTTCGGACCGGGGTACGCAGTTTACCTCGTGCTTCTGGAGAGCAATTCAGCAGGAGTTGGGCACCCAGGTTCAGTTGAGCACAGCGTTCCATCCTTAGACGGGCGGTCAGTCCAAGAGGACGATTAAGATATTGGAGGATATGATCTGAGCCTGTGTCATTGATTTTGGAGGCTCGTGGGACCAGTTTTTACCTTTAGCAGAGTTCGCCTACAACAATAGCTACTAGTCCAGCATTCAGATGGCTCCATATGAGGCGTTGTATGGTAGGCGATGTCGGTCTCTAGTCGGATGGTTCGAGCCTAGAGAGGCTCAGTTATTGGGTACAAATTTAGTTCAGGAGGCCTTGGATAAGGTCAAGATCATTTAGGACAGGCTTCGTTCGGCTCAGTCGCGGCAAAAGAGTTATGCGGATCATAAGGTTCGAGATATAGCTTTCATGGTTCGTGAGCGGGTCCTGCTCCGAGTGTCGTCTATGAAGGGCGTGATAAGATTTGGGAAGAAGGGAAAGCTTAGCCCTAGGTTCATTGGCCTATTTGAGATTCTAGATCGTGTGGGAGAGGTGGCTTATAGACCTACCTTGCCACCTAGATTGTCAGCCGTGCATCTAGTGTTTCATGTGTCCATGCATCGGAGGTATCACGGCGATCTAGACCACGTGTTAGATTTTAGCCCGGTACAAATCTTAAATATGTGTTAAGCACTTTCTGTAAAGTTTGGTCGAAATCGACGTGATTTGACGTCTTTCGGACTTAAATATCTAAAGTTTGAAGTTTATGAAGTTATAATGAAAAACGATTATTTTGGCGATTTGATCGCACGAGCAAGTCCGTATGATATTTTTGTGGTTGTGTGCATATTCGGTTTGGAGCCCTGAAGGCTCGGGTGAGTTCTGGATAGGCATCGAAGTGCATTCTGGACTTTAAAATTTTCTGGCATTTTGGCTTTTGTGATCTTCGCAAATGCAAAGTGGAGACTCGTAATTGCGAGCTCGCAAATGCGAGCCCTTCATCGCAATTGCGATGTCTGGGACTGTGGCCTATGATCGCAAATGCGAAGTTCGGGAAATCTGCACTGGGTCGCAAATGCGATCATTTTGATTGCTAATGCGGAGGGCCATTGATCATACTTGCGAGGCCCCTTTCGCAAATGCGAAAGTCCCAGCGTTGGCCTGGCTTCGCAAATGCGAAGCTTTGTTCACAATTCCCACATTTTGGTCGGGTTCGCAATTCCCATATCAGAGACATGCATTTTTCATACTTAGACGATTTTAAGCTTCACTTTTCATATTTCTCAAACCCAAACACCCATAGGCGTTTTTTCAAGAGCAAACCTCATTCCAAAACAATTGTAAGTTGATTTTACTTAATTTCTTCAATCTTTAACATCATTTATCATGTTTTCATCTTAAAATCAAGGTTTTTCATGGTTGAAAATAGGGATTTTGTGTAGAACCTAAGTTTTCTTAAAATTTGGGATTTGGACCTAAATTTGAGGTCCGATTTCAAAACAAATTATAGATATGACCTCGTGGGGGAATGGGTAACCAGGTTTTGGTTTGAACCTCGAGTTTTCATCACGTGGGCCCGGAGGCATTTTGGGAATTTTTAGCAAAACTTTGGAAAATTTATTCTTACGCATTCAAATTGATTTAACTAGCATTTATTGATACATTTGAGTAATTTATGACTATATTTGAGCGGTCTTGTGGTGAATTCGAGGGGTAAAGCTATACTAGAAGCTTGAGTTGAGTTTGGAGCTTTCGAGGTAAGTGTTTGGTTTAACCCTAGCTTGAGGGAATAGGAGTTGAGTGTTGTTGCTAATTGCTAAATGATCGAGTACATTGCATAGGCATGGTGACGAGTATCTATACATTGGTGTCTAGCATGACCGCGAGTCCTTATAATGTGATTATCATGACTTGGTTGTGAATTCTGTGTTTACCGAAGGGTTCCTATATGTGGTGAATAACATGTGAACGATGATATGATCAATTGATTCCTAGGAGCTTTGGCTCGAGTTGTGATACGAATATTGAAAGTATATAAAATGACTTGATTCTTTGGAGCGTTGGCTTAGAATTGGTAAAGTGGATTATAACATAAGAGAAAGTAAGAAAGAGAAAGTGTTGTTGATTATTCCCTTGTCGGGACGTTTGGTTGGACTTGTTGGTTTCCTTCCCTTGCCGGGATGTCTTCAATTACTTGCTTATTTTTCTTTTTTTTATGCCCCTCAATTGTGACTATTTGGTTGGGGGAGCCTGACTGTTAAAAGACATGGATCGGTTTGCACGCCGCAACAAGAATATATAAGGATCGGGTTGCGCGCCGCAAAAAGGATAATTAATATCCAGACGGATCGGGTTGCACGTTGCAACAAGGATAAATAATATCCATACTGAGCGGGTTGCACGCCGCAACACTACCATAAGTATGCGGATTGGGTTACACACCGCAACAGTTTTACTGAGTGATTGGATCGAGTTGCGCGCTGCAACAAAGTATGGGATAAATATGTTATTTTCGGACTTGAGTTTTGTTGGCTGATTTGCCTTTATTTAGACTTCTTGTTTATAACTGTTGTTCCCTCAGCATGTTTATCCCTCCTTTAATGAACTTTTTATCTCCTATTTATTTTCCGCAAAGTATATTTCATATCTGTACAGGTTTATCTGGTAGTCTGGTCTAGCCTCGTCACTACTTCGCCAGGGTTAGGCTAAACACTTACCAGCACATGGGGTCCGTTGTGCTGATGCTACACTTCTGTGCCTTTTGCACAGGTCCAGGTTCTGAGGAGCAGCAACAGTATTAGTATGGGAGCACGCTTTATTTTCACGAGACCGAGATAGCCTTGCATGTATCCGCAGGCCCGACGTCTCTTCCTTATTTTCTCTTTTAGACTGTTGCCTCCTAGTTTTTTAGAAAAACAGCTTATATATTTCTTTTAGACCCTTGTATTTAGTAAATTCTTAGCAGTTCGTGAGTAATGTGACACCAAATCTTGGGTATGAGCTATTACTGATTATTCCGCGATTTGTTTCGTATTTATTAATCAGACTTCCGCTATTATTGTTATTATTAAATTCCATGTCCTATATTGATGCTATAAATGGTTGATAGGTTTGTTTATTAATGGGAAGGTAATTAATTTAGCTTGCCTAGCTATCACGAGTAGGCTCCATCACGACTCAGATGGTGGGAAATTCGGGTCGTGACAAGAGATTGGAGAGATTGATGATTGAGTGAGGTCGAGGGCCTGTTTGTGGGAATATTTACGGGAGCAGGCTGCACACCGCAACATGTCATTTTGATTCTTGCCATGATTGGCTTATTATAGCACTGGGGCTGGAATCGCCCTTCGGAGTCTGCACATCCACAGTGAGCGCAGGTACCTACTGAGTGCGAGTGCGAGTGCCAAGTTACTGTTAGGATTGAGTGACTTTGAATAAGTGACTGTGAGGATGGAGTGAATAAGAGGACTGAGTGACTGATACTCTGAGAGTGTGCATTTGATTTCATTATTGTTTGTACTTTAGTTGGCACATACATCTATCATGTAGATACGGAGATGTATCATATCTTGTTTCAATTGAATATGACGTGATTTACCTGTTTGGGATTTAACTGTTAAACTTGAAAGCATGCCTACATTTTTGTTCTGAAATTTTGTAATTAGAATGTATCTGTAAAGCTCGTCACTACTTTCAGCCCAACAGTTAGACTTGTTACTTACTAAGTTGGTTGTACTCATGCTATACCCTGCACCTCGTGTGCAGATCCAGGTACTTCCGGTCATGGCGGTTGCTGATTCATAGAGTTCAGACATTCGGAGATCATCAAGGTAGCTGCTTTGGCATCCCCAGACCTTGACTGTCCTCCCCTATCTTTCAATTCATTGATTCAGTTCCACTTTCTAGATAGTGCACCAGACTATGTCATTATATAGATGCTCATGTACTCAGTGATACCCCGGTTTTAGGAAAAGTTTATGTATTGATCTATGATATTCTATCTCGTTTTATGATATTTTTATTTATTTAAACTCTTCTAGTATATTGTAGTGTTGAAGGTGGATGCATGGCCTATAAATATTAATTGTAAAGGTCGGCCCCTACCCTAATCCCCTCCATCACAATTTGCACGATGTCTGCTGGGTTTTGGATTAGTATGATCATATCCTAGCCTTCGAGTTCCATTGTGAATGTCGGGGCATGTTCCTGAAGACTGATATCCAACCATGATTGAGGGTAAGTTTCAACTAGGGGATATTGGAGATGTATATTGGTGGAAGATGTTGTGGAGGTTGGTTGGATAGTTTCATGGTTAGTGTGTTCAAGATGATGGGGTATTGGAGCAGGTGGGGAGTCGTGAAGGATATGTACCTTCTGTGTTGGAGATTTACTAGTAATTTGTGCATTGATATGGAGTGGAAGTTGATAAGTGGGGATTTTGACTACTTATTAGCGCCTTCCAGCTTTCATTTTAGTCCATAAATGCTTAATTATATTCTCGAGTACTAATAAAATATGCCTAAATGTATGAGTATAGGAAAATGAGCCACAAAGATAAAATCCAACTCAAGAAGGAATGATTTGAATTGAAGAACAAAAATCAGGCAAAAAGGCTAATGCCGACCGCAGAATTCCTTCAGTCACCACAAAATGAAAGTAAATCCAACAAAGCCATAATGCAAAGTGCGGAACGCATAATTATTGAGCGACTGCAGAAGCTATGACAGAGCTGAAGTTCAGAGAAGTCTCATTTCAGGCCTAAAAGATATGTGGACCGCATATTTATTATGCGAATGCAGAAATTAGCCATGTGGCCGCATTCCAGAATTGTGCGGTCGCAAATCCCGCTCCTATCAAGACCTAAGTGAAGTGCGGACCGCACAGAGTACTTTGTGGCCGCAGAACCTTCGACAGGGCAATTTTGTCCGAAATTTCCATCTTTATATAAATAGAATACTTTCACGAAATAAAGTCAGGTTTTGAATATCTCCTATAGCCGTTTTTCTTTACTGCTTTAGGCAACTTTAGCTTACTTTGGTCATTAAACATTGGATTTTTGTCTTTTAATCTTTCAATATGAGTTTTATTATCTTTTCTTCTCTATTTACTTCACTACCCATTATGAGTAGCCAGATTTTTAACTAGAGTTGTGACCCAACCCTATTGTTCAAACATAATGGGCCTTTAATTTATGGCTTGTTTATTGTTGGGTGTTTATTATTTAGCCTTGTTCTTGATTTTTATTGTAGAAATAATGGTTGCAAACATTATTTCTTGCCTATTTGACTTGGTCTCTACTTCAAAAAGAGAGACTTAGTGTAGGAAAACTTGGCTAACAAGAATTTGGGATGAATTCAAGAGATTGATAGTCTAAATTAAAGGGTTGAACCTAGAGATAGTATAACCCGACTTGAGCATTTTATCAACTGTATTTTTCAATACCTATTTGGACTTGAAAAAGCCAAATTGGGCAAAATCACTCTGTTACTGAGAGGTATTTAGTGGAAAATTGAGTGTTGATAGCTATAATACATCCCGACGAACGAAAAAAGGTTTAAAGTTTACAACCCGTTAGGCAAACACCTAGGCGAAGGTCATAGCCCTAGGACTTTTACAATATTTGAAAACAACAACAAAAACATCATTTCTTAGTTTCAATTACTTATTTGCAGTCTTAGTTTAATTTAGCAATAGAACCAACCAAATTTGAGGAAGTGTAATCAAAGATAGTTCAAACTCATATATCGTAATATATACTCCTAAATCCCAATCTCATAGCTCCATGTAGAATTCGACCCCGACTCTTTATTGGGTATTACAATTGCATCGAAATTTCATAACCTCAAATAGAGGTATGACTTGGATGAGATAAATTTTTGGCGCCGTTGTCGGGGAGCTAAAAACGGATTTAGCTATATATTTGGTTTTGTGTGTGAATTGTCTTCTTTTCCTTGTGTGTTACTAATCTTTTTGGTGAAATAATTGTAGGTTAAATAATGGCTCTCAATAATAATGGTCCTCTTGGAAACATGCCTATGGGGTATGTGGACGTGGAAGATGATCAAGTTGAAGAAATTCCTCCTGAACCTCAAGAGAATGTTCCTATTTCACCCCCACCTCCACAAAGAGGGTTGCACACCACGTGTTGCCGAATGACTGAAATAGAGAAGAAAATATCTACAACCCTAGTTTTACACACTAGGGTTGGGTCACAACCCTAGTTAAAAATCTAGCTACTCATAATGGGTAATAAAACTTATATGGAAAGATTAAAAGACAAAAATCCAATGTTTAATCACCAAAGTAAGCTAAAGTTGCCTAATGCACTAAAGAAAAATGGCTACAGGAGTTCTGATATTCAAAAGTTGACCTAATTTCGTGAAAGTAGTCTATTTATAAAAAGCTCAAAAATTTCGGACAAAATTGCCCTTTCAGAGGTTCTACGGCCGCACAATTCTATGTGCGGTCCGCACTTCCCTTGGGTATTGACAGGAGCTAGATCTACACACGCACAATTCTGGAATACGACTGCATGTCTCAAGTTCTGCGGTTCGCACAAATCTGAGTGCGGCCCTGTAGAGTCCTTCTGCGGACTGCACAATTTTTAGTGCAGTCGCATGGCTGATTTCTGTGGCCGCACAATAAATGAGCGGTCCACATATCCTTTAGTCTTGAAATGAGATTTCTCTTAACTTGATCTTTGGCATAGCTTCTATGACCTCACAATAATTGTGCGGTCCGCACTTTGCACTAAGGCTCTTTTAGATTTCCTTCGCATTCTACGGCCGGATAAGGAATTCTACAGTCTGCACATTAGCCTTTTTGCCTGATTTTTGTTCTTTAGTTCAAATCACTCCTGCTTGAGTTGGATTTCATCTTTGTGGATCATTTTCCAATACTCCTGCAATTAAGCATATTTTATCAGTTTTCGAGAATATAATTAAGCATTTTTCGACTAAAACGAAAGCTAGAATGCGCTAATAAGTAGTCAAAATCCCCACATATGAACTCCCCCATACTTAAGCTTTTGCTTGTCCTCAAGTAATTAAAGTAATTCCTGCCTCCACAAGTTAAGAGCTATTCCAGCTAATCTAAGGTGTATCAAACACACATCAATTGAGACCAACAGTTACCCTCAAAACGTATGAATTATCAACATGACAATGATTTTAAGTTTTAAGCACCAATAGTTTTAATGTGACACTTGAGCATCAAGAGTTAACTTTATTCATCAAGGAAGCTCGCTCTTTCATGTAGGTCATTTTCGGTCCCAAACTCCTCCTCCTATACTCTCCGTTAGCATATCTCACTTAAGAATGTAGCACTCAATTCAAGGATTTGTGAAAAGTTCACTCATCTCTCTCAAAATAATGTCACAAGTACGACTCTAAGTACCATATGCTTTCCCCTCGTGTAAATCACCACTAATGCAAGTTCACTCGGCTTGAAATCACATTGGGCTTTTTCGAAATGTAATGAAGGCTTTTGGAATAAGGTAGGAAATGTTTGAATAGAACTAATTCATCTATTCTTAAGCACTCCATTTTCTCTTTTTGTCGATTCGTTGAGTTTTTTTCTTCTTCCTTAGGGGAACTAGAGAGACTTGACATCCCTCTTTCTTGTTCATGATATTCATTTTTCTCCTTCTCTGTCTTTGCATCATTTCTTTTCTTTGAATCCCTTCAACTCTCATTTTATTCAATTTCATTTTTGCATTCTTCTTTTGTTCTTTCTTTATTTTTCTTTGCCTTTCCTTTTCTTCATTTCTTTTCTCTTTTTGTGCCTTGATACCACTTTCAAACTCTTCGTCTCTTCCTCAAACTTATGTTTTACCCAATTGTTTCTCAAGAGTGTTAAGGAAAGCTCGGGTGCCAAGAGAGGGTCACTACAAAATGGGTAAAGGCTTGTAATGTGGTAATCAAATGAGAAAGGTCTTAGGCTCAAATAGGTTGACTAGGGATAACAACATTGGTGGGACATGGATATTTTCAAATGGGTCAAGGAGAGCCTACAATCACTTCTCAAGCCAAGCAAAACTTAGAATTTCTCCTAGAAACACATTCGGGGAAAGTTCTAGACTATTCGCACGGGTACTTGGACTTGCAACAAAAACATCTCACTTCTCACACAGCTGGATTGTTAAAGAGGAAAGAGTCGAGGGCCCACAACAACCATATTCAAGATTGAAAATCACTAATGGTTCGATTAAACCACTCGATGATTGCTTAAGTCAACACAAGAGCCAAAAGGTCACTAACTAGAGCTATTTCTTTCCAAGAACTTGTTTTTAATCATAATAACCACGTAGTTAAGTGTGTTGGTACCAATTAAAGCATGCTCGACTCTTCTAGTTTTACTCAATTAGGTCCTCTTATTCATTATTACTACTATTCTTACTAAAACATCAAAAACAGACTCAATCCCTTAAGAAGGTTGTCACGACATCCATCATTGGGAAGAGTCACCTGGTTTACACAAAAATCACATTTGGAAAGAATCGTGGTATTAAGAAAACCAAAGGCTTATTGAACATTAAACATGAAAAGAAACTACTAAATTAAAAAGAAGCTATTAAAGTAAATAAGAAGCTGTTAGACTAAAAATTGACTGCTAAAATAACAAAATAAAAGCTATAACATAAACTACTAAAAGCATAAATGACTATACAAGATGATAGAGAAACAGATAATATATACATCAATAGAGAGAGAAGAATATGTAGATAAATGAAAAGGAAACGAAAATGTTATCAGTTATTTACAGGCCAATGTAATCAAATCAAATAGACTCCCCCCC
>MU682730.1:317462-342777 GCA_026770625.1 Nicotiana glauca
AACAGAGAGGACTCCCTATGTGGTCTCATTGTCTAAACAGCATCACCACTCTCAAGCTCCTCCAACTGTATCTCGTCATCCTCTACTCAGGGAGTAGCTGGGTTGGTGAACATCTGTAGCACCGCCTCAGCAGTGTGGGCAGTAAGGTTTGGCTCCTCATACTGGCTAGTTGGTGCCTCTAGTGCTAGTGGTGCTGCTGGACCTGTCTCCATCAGCAAGTCAAGTGGAAGATGACAGCTGTTGCTATCTTGGTCATCTCCTGTCTCAGTTTGTCAAATGACTTCTTCAAAACCTGGGATTTCCTCATCTTCTTTACCTGCTTCCCAAGCTCCTCAATTACTGTTCCATATGCTACTAGAGTGTCCATAATAGTCTTCTGGTGCTCCTGAATCCTCTTCAAAGTCTCCTCCATTGTCGGAGCAATCTGGGGAGCTGGGCTAGATGTTTGGGCTGCAACAGCACCAGATAGGTTAGACATCTTTGCAGTAGCTGTCTGCATCCAGTTGTTGAGACTCGCCAGTGTCTGGGAGACTCGCAGCACCGTAAGTGGATAAGTAGAAGATGAAGGCATGCATTCTAATGGTGGCCCTAAAGATGGAGGTGGAGGTATGGTAGTTGTACTGCTAGAAGGCGCGACTGTAGAGGTAGGCATATCAGCTGAAGGTATGGTTGCTGAAGCTTAACTACCAACGAAGGCTCTTCATACTGGACCACGATATTATATAGATGACCCTTATTCTTTGGGTTCCTCGGGTCCTTTAAAGAGTACCATGTGAAGGGCTGCTTCGCCCAAACCTTTGTGTCAAATGGATTTGACTCAACTCCCGCATCCATAAGATATTCTGTTATGGTGTTTGGATACGGGTATGAGCTCTCACCCTGCTTGCCGATCAGAGACATGTTGACCGACATGATGGAACCCACATTGATTGGGTACCCGACCATGATGGAGGCAACTAAGATTGTCTATGGGCTAGGGAGAATGTTCTCATTCCAGCTTGAGTCTATCCGACTGTATACAAATGTCTGCCAACCATTTGCCTCAAAATTGAGGGTGTTCCATTGAATAGTAACCCCTGATGTTATCCATGGTGGTAGTGGTACTAGAGCTGCTAAAATCTCGGCTAGCGAAGGGCGAGCCGCATCACCCATTGTAAATTTCTCCAAATATTGGACCGGCTCCACATCCTCGAGCCCCAAGTATGTGTTCAGGGAGGTTTGATCAAATAGAACTTTCAAGTTCCCCACCTTTGTCACCTTAGTCCCATTTTTTATATGCGCCATTTGGCGTAGAATTATCAGACTAAGTGCTCATTTGCGTCCACCACACTCTGAGTGAACCATGTCTACCATTTTCTCTCCCGAAATTATCTTGCCACATTCGAGTTATATCTATCCAAATCTTTCAAATCAACTTTACGCTCGATAGTGGGTGATCTTTGAGTCCATTATTCTCGGAACCTATTGAAAGTAGTCAGGCTCACAAATCTATCTTCCAAGACTTCTTTCTTCTTTGACCTCTCACAGCCTGCAACTCGAGTATCTCCCTCTCGACCGTCGTCCAGAATATCATCATCAATAGCAACTGTAACAGGTGTAATGAGGGCATGATTAGAAGAGGGCTCTGAATCCTAGAAGTCACCTTTCGAACTCTTAGAAGAGCTAGCTGAGGTGGAAGGCTCATCTCTGAGTTGGAGTCTACCTAGAAACTGCCTTGGCTGTGAATATGCATCAGGCTTTTCTTACACTGAATTGCCTTCTGGTGCATCCCTAGACAGGACATATGAGCTGGACTTAGCAGGCTCCAGGGTTATCCTATCTGTTGCTTTCGTCGCTATTGCTCTTTGCACTGTGAGTGGCATATTACCCCTGCCTCGGCCTTGGGAGGGTTCACTCCTCCCTTTTGATGTATCACCTCTTACATGAGATCTAACCATTTCCTGCAATACATAGCAACAAGATTCAGTTAAGTTCAAACTCACAGTATAAAACATTTGTAGATAGTTGTAGGAAAAACCAGATGCAGGTAAAGAAGTGCAGTCCACACATTTGTGAGTGCTACCACAGGTAACAAAGGCTAAAAAATGTCAACTCTTTGAAGACAGAGAATTGGTCGATCTGTGGCCGCACATACTTTTCTGCGACCGCAGTCCAATTTCTACGAATCACACAATTTGGAGTACGATCTGCACAACCAGCTAACACAAACTACCCTAAACTATTAATCTACGGACTGCACAAGTCAAAACAAAATGGCAGTGAACTTAGGGTTCCTACTTTTAAGAAAAAATTGAATATGGTACTAGAAATTTAGACATGATAAACCAATTACCCATCCTTCATATGGCAAGTAGGCAACTACCCACACAAAATTAAGCTCACATGATGATAAATTTTACATTAGAGCTAAAAGTAACTAACTAATTAAGAACAAAATAAAGAGAATGGAAATTTTTTAAAAATGAATTGAAATACCGGTAATGAAATGACGCTACGGAAGAATCAATATGATGAAATTAGTGAGGGATGCTTGAATCAAATGAGTGCACTGTGCTTTTGTCTTTGTGAATGTTCAGAGTGTGTAAAGTCTTCACTAGAGAATGAGGGCTTCTATTTATACTAATACAGTTAGGTAAGGGTTTAAGTGGTGAGTGCGGTCACAAAATATCATGTGCATTCCGCACTCCATTACCTGATACCATTCTACCCTCGATGATTCTACGGTCCGCACATTTTTAGTGCGGCCGCAGGTTTTTGTGCGGCCGCATATTGGCCTTTTTTCTAACAGACAAACTTCAGAGAGTGTGCAATTTTAACTTCCCAGTTGTGCGGTCATCACAAGAATTGTGCGGCCGTAGAGTCTATTCTGTTGTGGCACTCAAATTTTTGTTGTCCACACTCAATTATTTTCTGAGCACAGTACATGCAAAGCACACTTATTCCTGCAACACACTTCAAAAACAATTAGCACAAAACAAGTCAAATCTAAAGAAGAAGGAAAATAAAAAGAAAAAAGACATATGGGTTGCCTTACAGGAAGCACCTGATTTAACATCGTGGCACGACTCAAATTACCAATCATTTGAAATGAAGAACCGCCATGATGTGGCCATCATCAAATTTTCCCAAATAATGCTTCACCCGGTGACCAGTGACTCTAAACACCTCATCATTTTTATTTTTCAAGTCCAATCCACCAAAGGGTGTCACACCAACAACCCCAAACGGGCCACTCCATTTAGACTTCAACTTTTTCGGAAACATCTGTTACCGAAAATTGAACAATAACACAAGATCACCTTCTTTGAACTCCTTGTTCCAAATGTATTTGTCATGGAGGTAATTCATCTTCTCCTTGTATAAGGATGAACTTGTATATCCATGATACTGGAACTCATCTAGCTCATTCAATTGTGCCACCCTTAAGTTGGCAGTGACATCCCACTCAAGGTTCAACTTCTTCAAATCCCACATGGCCTTGTGCTCAAGTTCCACCGGAAGATGACAAGTTTTCCCAAACACCAACCGGTATGGAGACATTCCAATTGGTGTTTTGTAAGCCATCCTATAAGACCATAAAGAAGCATCAAGTTTCTTTGACCAATCTATCCAGTTGGCATTCACTGTTTATGACAAAATACTCTTTATCTCCCGATTGGAGACTTCAACTTGACCACTTGCTTTAGGGTGTTAGGGGGTCATTACTTTGTAAGTGACACCATACTTGGTGAATAAGGTGTCGAAAGCCTTGTCGCAAAAATACGAACCCCCACAACTTATGATAGCCCTTGGAGTACCAAATATTGTAAAGATGTTTTTCTTCAAAAATGCCACCACAATTCTCACTTCATTGTTGGGAAAAGCAAAAGCCTCAACCTATTTGGACACATAATCAACCGCAACCAAGATGTAGGTGTTTCCAAAAGAACTCACAAATGGACTGATGAAGTCAATACCCCATACAACGAAAATGTCAATCTCCAAGATGGTGGTGAGGGGAATTTCATTTTTCTTTGAGATTCCACTGGCCTATTGGCATTCATTACAACACTTGTCAAGCTCACTTGCATCCTTGTAGAGAGTGGGCCAATAGAACCCGCAACTTCACACTTTGGTCTCCATTATTGCTCCACTACGGTGACCACCATAAGGAGAAGAGTGGTAATCCCCAAGAATTTCACTTTGTTCCTCCTCTGGTACACATCTTCTAATCACTCCATCTGTACAAATCTAGAAAAGGTACGGTTCATTCGAATAGTAGTCTTGACAATCCCGTTTGAGCTTCTACATTTGGTTTTAAGAGAACTCAACCGAAATGATACGACTCACAAGATAGTTTGCCAAATCTGCGAAACAAGGCAACACTTTCATAGACAAAGCCAAAAGTTGCTCATCGGGGAAGGAGTCATTGATCTCAAGGCCATCATGCTGCCTCCCCTCCTCCTCCAAATGAGACAAATGGTCCACCAAGTGGTTTTCACACCCTTTTCGATCTTGGATATCAATGTCAAACTCTTGCAACAACAGTACCCATCTCATCAAACGGTCTTTGGAATCTTTCTTGCTCATGAGATAGGAAAGTGCTGCAAGATCCGTATGAACAATCACCTTTGCACCCATCAAGTACGAGCGAAATTTCAAAATAGCAAATACAATGGCAAGAAGCTCTTTCTCTGTAACAGTGTAGATGACTTGGGCACTGTTCATATTCTTGCTTGCATAATAGACCGGATGAAAGATCTTGTTAATACGTTGCCCCAAAACAACACCCACTATTACATCGCTTATATCACATATAACCTCAAAAGGAACACTCCAATTTGGAGCAGTAATGATGGGAGTAGTAGTCAACTTGAGATTTAGCAACTCAAAGTCTCTCATGCAATCATTATTGAAATAGAACTTGGAATCTTTCTCCAAAAGCTTGCACAGCGGGTTCACCACTTTAGAGAAATCCTTGATGAACTGACGATAAAATCCCGCGTAGCTTAAGAAACACTGCACGCCTTTGACTGAAGTTGGAGGTGAAAGTATAGAAATCACCTCAATCTTTGCCTTGTCGACTTCAATGCCATTTTTTGAGATATTTTGGCCAAGGACAATGCCTTAACCATAAAATGACACTTCTTCCAATGAGCACCAACTTTATTTCTTCACATCTTGCCAACATTTTGTCCAAGTTTGCTAGACAATCATCAAAAGAATCCCCGACTACCAAAATATCATCCATGAAGATTTCAAGGAAATCTTCCACCATGTCCGTAAAAATTGCCATCATACACCTTTGAAAAGTTGACGGTGCATTGCATAATCCAAATAGCATCTGCGAGAATGAGAAAGTACCATAAGGACATGTGAAAGTAGTGTTCTCTTGATCCTCCAGAGCAATAGGAATTTGATTGTAGCCGGAATAACCATCAAGGAAACAATAGAAAGCACAGTCGGCCAATCTATCAAGCATTTGATCAAGGAAGGGAAGTGGGAAATGATCATTCCTTGTGACTTTATTGAGATTGTGATAGTCCATACACACTCTCCACCCGGTCACCGTTCTTGTAGGAATCAACTCATTCTTATCACTGGTGACCACCGTCATGCCTCCTTTATTTGGGACACATTGAATTGGAGAAGTCCACGAACTATTGGAAATGGGGTAAACAACCTCGGCATCTAACCACTTGATGATATCCTTCTTGACAACATCTTGCATGGCTTCATTGAGTCTTCTTTGATGTTCAATAGATATTTTGGCATCTTCCTCCAAGTTAATCTTGTGCATGCAAAATGTGGGGCTTACCCCCAAATATCCGCTAATCTCCATCCAATATCTCTTTTCCTCCTTTGTAGCACCGCCAATGTGGACTCTACCTGCATGTTAGTCAACAAGAGGAAAGAATAACCGATAAAGTAGATGAAGGGCCAAGAAATTCATACTGAAGATGTGGAGGCATTGGCTTCAACTCCAAGATGGGAGGCTCCTCAATTGAAGTATTTGTTGGAGGAGTGGTTCTATTCTCAAGATCCAAGGATAATTTGTGGGGATCATAAGTGCACAACCCCATTCCTTGCAAAGCATTCACACATTCCACGTAACCCTACATTTCTTCATCATCAAAATTGAGCAAGAAGACCTCCAAAATATCATCCACATTCATCATGACACTTGTTTCATCTATAATCACATCGGTCACTAAGTCCACAAACGAGCACACCTCATTGCTATTGGGTTGCCTCATAGACTTACACACATGGAAAACTACCTTCTCATCACCAACCCGAAAAGTAAGTTCTTTGCCTTCAACATCAATTAGAGCCTTCCTCGTAGCAAGGAAAGGTCTCCCAAGAATGATCGACACCTCATAATCAACCTTACAATCAAGAATAACAAAATCCGTCGGAAGGATGAATTTATCAACACGAACCAACACTTCGTCAATGATACCCAATGGCCTCTTCATGGTACGATCCGCCATTTGTAATATTATAGATGTTGGTCTGGATTGCCCAATCCCCCAAGTATTGAAAACCGAATAGGGAATCAAGTTGATACTTGCCCCAAGATCACAAAGAGCTTTAGCAAAGTCGTAACTCCCAGTAGTACAAGGGATTATGAAAGCGCCGGGATATTCCAATTTAGGATCCATTTCGTGCACAATTGCACTCACTTTATGAGTCATATTTATAGTTTCACAATTCATTGAACTCTCCTTTGTCACCAAGTCCTTCATGAACTTTGCATAACCGGGCATTTTCTCCAAAGCTTTAACCAATGGCACGCTGATAGACAGACTCTTATCATATCAATGAACTTTTTTAATTGGTTCTCGCCCTTTTTCTTGTCAAGCCTTTGAGGGTATGGAGGAAAAGGCCTTGGCATGGGTGCCTTAGCCTTTGGCACTACCGGTTCCGGTATGTCAATAATGTGCTCCCTAGACGGGTTCACTTCCACTTGAGTCTCCTCCACATTGTTATTAATATTAATTCTCACATCAGCATTTGCTTGCACTTCATTGTCCGGGATCTCATCTTCTTGTGGCACTTGCTCATGATCCACAAGTTTCTTTTGGCTTGAGGTGGTTGCTTCCCCACCTTTTCCACTCTTTGTAGTAATGACCATGACATGTCATGTGTTTTTCCCACCCTTTGGGTTCACCACTGTGTCACTTGTGAATTGAAGTGTTGTGTGAGGCTAGTTAAGAATCAAAGTCAGCATTCTTCTCTATCATTTGTCTGAACGTGTTCTCAATTCGGCCCATCTTATTGACCTTGGTAAGGATAAGGAGGCGGGTTTCTCAATTTTGATACATCGAGGGCCTTTGAAAACCCGACCCCCGATTCCCTTGGTTATTGCCTCCCCAATATCCTTGATTATTTCCACTCCAATTTCCTTGGTTATTTTAACCATTCCAATTTCCTTGATTGTTTTGATTGTTCCAATTCCATTGGTTATTACTACCATTCCAATTACCTTGGTTGTTTGACTTTTAATTCCCTTGATTACCTTGAGGTCTCCATTGTTGTTGATTCAAGCCTTGCGAGTTGTTTCTTTGCCCTTGTAAGTTGTTCACATATTCTACTTCCTCATCTTGTTCATTGTACGGTTCATCTTGATCAAACCCACTATCATCTTGCACATAATTTTCAACACGGTTTTACACTTGAGGACCCTTTTGCCTTCTCTTGTTTACTATCATACTAACTCCTTCCATTGCATTGACTTGCTTAGGACCTTGCACTTGTTTAAGTTGAGCCTTGGCTAATTTATTCATTATGGTGGTTAACTCGTCAATTGCTTACTTATGATCATGTAATTCTTTATGCAAGTGAATTACATTTGGGTCACCATAAAGAACATTTGCTCTAATTTGCAATACCAATGAAGTATCCACCATTTCATCTAGAATCTCACGAGATTCTACATATGGAGTTATCATGAAATTTCCACCAACAAGTTGGTTGACCACACATTCATTGGTAATATTGATCCCCCTATAGAATGTTTGTTGAATCATAGTCTTCGTCATGTTATCGTTTGGGAACTCTTTCACCACTGTTCGGTACATGTCCCATATCTCATGCAAAAGGCACATTGGGTTCTTGTTTGAATGCTAGAATCTCGTCTCTAAGAGTAGCCATATGTCCGCGATAAAAGAACTCGAAAATAAATGTCTCGGTCAATTCATCCCATGTATGGATAGAATGATTTAGCAACCTCTCTAACCAATCCAAGGACTTCCCCCGTAGAGAGAAAGGAAATATCCTCAACCGTAAAGCATCCTTAGATACGTTTGTCTGTTTACTCCCCCAACAAGTGTCCACAAACTCTTTCATGTGCTTGTACGCATTTTGATTCGGATCCCCAGTGAAGAATCCCCCTTGCTCTAAAAATGTGATCATAACATTTGTGATTTGAATGTTGCCCGCCCTAATGCGAAGTGGGGCTATGGCACTTGCGTATCCTTCATTCGGCAACACCCAGTATGCAGCCGCTCTTTATGGAGGAGGGGGTGAAACGGGAACATCATCTTAAGGCGGTCGGCCTCATCTATTTGCTTGAGGTTCAAGAGGAACCTCTTCAACTTGATCATCTTCCACGTCCACATCCCCATAGGCATGTTTCCAAGAGGATCATCGTTTTTTAGAGTAATTGTTTCACTAAAACGATTAGTAACACGGAAGGAAAAGAAGACAATTCACACACAAAATCAAATTTATAGCTAAATCCGTTTTTAGCTCCCGGCAACGACGCCAAAAATTGATCTCGCCCAATTCATACCTATATTTGAGGTTATGAAATGGTCGATGCAATAGTAATACCCAACTAAGAGTCGGGGCCGAATTCCACAGGGAGCTATGAGATTGGGATTTAGGAGTATATATTACGATAAATTATTTTAAACTATCTTTGATTACATTTCCACAAATTTGGTTGGTTCTATAGCTAAATTAAAGTAAGATAGAAAATAAGTAATTGAAACTAAGAAATGGTATTTTGTTGTTGTTTTCAGATGTTGTAAAAGGCCTAGGGCTATGACCTTCACCCAGGTGATAAAATGCTCGAGTCAGGTTTTACTATCTCTAGGTTCAACCTTTTAATTGGGACTATTAATCTTTTGAATTCATCCAAAATTCTTGCTAGCCAAGCTTTCTTAGACTAAGTCTCTCTTTTCCAAGTAGAGACAAAGAAAAGTCAAATAGGGATGAACTAATGTTTGCAACCATTAATTCTATAATAAAGAGCAAGAACAAGGCTAAATAATAAACACTCAACCATAAATAAGCCATAAATTAAACGCCCATTATGTTTACACACTAGGGTTGGGTCCCAACCCTAGTTAAAAATCTTGCTACTAATAGTGGGTAATGAAGAAAATGGAGAAGAAAAGATAATAAAACTCATATTGAAATATTAAAAGACAAAAATTCAATGATTAATCACCAAAGTAACCTAAAGTTGCCTAAAGCAATAAAGAAAAACGGCTACAGGAGTTCTAATATTCAAAACATGACCTAATTTCATAAAAGTAGTCTATTTATACAAAGCTAGAAATTTCGGATAAATTTTCCCTTTCGAAGGTTCTACGACCGACAATTCTATATGCGGTCCGCACTTTGCTTGGGTCTTGACAGGAGCTTGATCTGCAGCTGCACAATTCTGGAATGCGGCCGCATGTCTTGAGTTCTTCTATCCGCACAAATCTGAGTGCGGTCGTGTAGGGTCATTTTGCGGACCGCACAATTCTGAGTGTGGCTACATGGCTGATTTCTGCGGCCGGAGAATAAATGTGCAGTCTGCATATCCTTTAGGCTTGAAATGAGACTTCTTTGAACTTGAGCTTTGGCATAGCGTCTACAGCCGCACAATAATTGTGCGATCCGCACTTTGCACTAAGGCTCTATTGGATTTCCTTTGCATTCTATGGCCGGAGAAGGAATTCTACTATCCGCACATTAGCCTTTTGCCTGATTTTTGTTCTTCAGTTCAAATCACTCCTTCTTGAGTTAGATGTTATCTTTGTAGCTCATTTTTCAATACTCCTGCAATTAAGCATTTTTGGACTAAAACGAAAGCTAGAAGGCGTTAATAAGTATTCAGAATCCCTACTTATCAGACGCGTAGTAGAGCTGTCACAACCCGAAATTCCCACCTTTGGGACCGTGATGGCACTTAACATTACACTTGCTAGGCAAACGAATGTTAGAATAATATTAACCATTTTTTAAAAATTTATTTTAATTAATAACCAAGGAACCAATGCGGAAATAAACTCTGAAATAAAGTGATTAATCCATAATAATAGTGATTTATAAAAACCATGGCAGAACTGGTGTCACAAGTTCACGAGCTACTAGAATAATACAAGTAAAGGTCTGAACGAAAATAAAGTTGTGTGAAAGAAAATACACAGCCAAGATAAGTAGAAGGAGACTCAGAGCTGCGAACACCGTGCAACTATACCTCAAGTCTCCTTGGGATAGCTGAATCCGAGCAAATCTACTATGCACCGCTAGGATCAACTCTACTATCTACACAGGAAATGCAGAGTGTAGTATGAGTACAACTTACCCCCGTGTACTCAATAAGTGTTGAGCCTAAACTCGACGAAGTAGTGACGAGGCTAAGGCAGGTCACTTATATTAACATGTGCGCAATAATAACCAATTAATTCGACAGTCAAAGCCAACTCAGAAGTCATAACCAATTATTATTTGAATCAATTTTCGTTGCGGCGTGCAACCCGATCCTCAAATATAATATTTCAAATAAATATCGTTGCGGTGTGCAACCTGATCCAATAATATAAACTTTAAATAAATACCGTTGTGGTGTGCAATCCGATCCAACAATATAAACTTTAAATAAATTCCGTTACAGCATCCAACCATATAAACTTTAAATAAATTCCATTGCAGCGTACAACCCGATTCAACAATATAAACTTCAAATAAATTCCGTTACGGCATGCAACACGATCCAACAATACTTCCAAATGAAATTACTCCAATAAATAGCACAATTAATAAGGAATTATATGGAAACTATGCAATTTAATACTTAGTATGTTAAATGTCAAATAGCAATTAAGTCACATAAATCACATAATGTCACGACCTCAGTTCACCCTTCATGAACATTTCGTGATGGCACCTAGTCCCTATGACTAGGTAAGCCTAACAATGCGGAAGATAAACCAAAATTTGCGGAAGAAAATAAATAAAACTGAACTGGTAAAATAAACAGGGTTTAAGGTGCCGCTCGGCACATACCACAACAATCCTCAAAGCTAACAAAACTCCCCAAAACCCGAAAACTCACAAATTACAAGCTAAGGGATACACAAGAGGCTCTGACTCAAGAATATCTATGCAAAGGATAAAATACTGGGAGAACTATACTTATTACAGAAAAGCTGGAAAGGGACTCCTTGGTCTGCGGATGTAGCAGATATACCTTGAAGTCTCTACCGATACGCCTCCTTCCAAGGCTGACAGAACTGAATAGGAGTACATCTATCTGCACAACAAAAATGTGCAGAAGAGTAGTATGAGCACATCACGGTGGTGCCCAGTTAGTACCAAGACTAACCTCAGTGGGGTAGTGACGAGGAACAGTCAAGGCACCTACCGGTCGATAAACAGTATAATCATAGGAATAATGGTAAAGACATATGAATATGTAAAGAATACATGAACGACCAAAAATTCTACAATTCACAATAAGGGATAAATACAACAATTAACAACAAGAATATAATAAACGATGATACAAAACGACAGCAGAATCACAACCCAAATCCTAAGGTCACAACACAGCAAAGAAAAGAAACAAGTCAATAATTCATATCATACAATGATGTTCATAAAAGGTCTTATCCCACTCTTTCCACAATTTCACCAAGTCTCGGACAAACCACAACTCGCGAAGACCCAGCATCTGAAATCTAACAATTGGCATCCTGTGCCCCATCAATCTCATGGTCATACCGACAACTAACTGGCTAACTAAGGCCACTCTCCCAATATAATGGATAAGCGAGGCGTACCTTCACCCTTAGAAAGATCAGGAGGAATTCACCTCTAATAGGAGTGCTCAGCTACGTGTATGCTTGTCCAAATGTTTCTAACAAAATTCTACCAACCAGCAAACATGAAAAAGAGGACGGACTGCAAGTACGATGTTCCCTCACAACTCCCAAACGGTAATGTTCATACAGGTAAACAATCCACAATCACAATAGAAACAAATAGTAATGCCTCAACAGGCCGTCAGAACTCTATACAATCAATCCCTGACATAGCCCACCTTATTTCGCCACGTGTGCAATAAATAATATAATAGGCACCGCCTTATTTCGCCACACGTGCATAACAATGTTCCCACCTTATTCCGCCACATGCGCAACCCACATATAAGCATATAACATATCCCGCCTTATTATTCCGCATGTGCAAAACATCAACACAACAATAGCATGGCAAAGACCTCGTGCAACCTTTCAACCACAACTGCACGACAGAAACCTCATGCATCACAGTAGCAACAATTAATAGGGTGGAAATCTGACAAGAATAATAAACGCAGCAGTGTAATAAGGCAAATCAATGAAACAATAATAACTACCAGGATAAAGCAGAAACACAGAGTAAACACAACTCAATCTCAAATACCAATGAGGGTCTCCCAGGATACCGTCCTGTAGCCCTCTCCTCAATTGTCCAATGGATCTCCCGGGATATCGTCCCGTAGTCCAGTTGTCGTACCAGTATCAAAGGATCTCCCGGGATACCGTCCCATAGTCCAATCATCTATGTGCAGGGGATCTCCCGGGATACCGTCCCGTAGTCCCAAAATAAAAGTGCAGGGGGATCTCCGGGGATACCGTCCCTTAGTTCCAAAATAAAAGTGCAGGGGGATCTCCCGGGATACCGTCCCGTAGTCCCAAAATACAAATGCAGGGGGATCTCCCGGGATGCCGTCCCATAGTCCCAAAATAAAAGTGCAGGGGGATCTCCCAGGATGCCGTCCCGTAGTCCCAATGTAAGTGCGCAATCACAGCCAGACCCAAACTAAGGGATAAGTAGGAAAAACGGAGTAGCAGATAGAACTCGCCTAGCATCCTTCACGTAGTACGATTAAACAACTTAGCAATTAGGCAATTATGTCAGGTAGACATACTTTCCTAGTCTAGCACAAGTAATAGGCTTCAAGTAATATAAAGCAAATAAGAAAGAAAGCTAAATGTTAACAACTTAAGTAAAACCGGATTTTCATCAATCAGCTCAAGTACAACTTTATATTCGGTGATTACAAGGATCTAAGAGCCTTAAGGATCAATTTAACACAAATAAATCCGAACATGCACTCATCACCTCGCGTGCAAGGAATACAATCAACATAGAAGACTCAAATCCTAAGGGGGAGCCCCCCACATAAGGTTAGGCAAGATACTTACCTCCAACCGGCTAAAATCAACTAGCAACCACATTCTTGCCACGAGTTCTCGACTCCAAATGGCCCAAATCTATTCAATTAAATCACACATTGTAATCAACATCTCAAGCAACTTATTCTATTATTTAATTCAAAGCTAAAGCTCGAAACTAGGTAAAATGACCAAAATGCCCCTCCAGCCAACGTCTCGGAATCAAATAATTTTCACATTTTTAAAACCCTCGCACTCTCACGAGTCTAACCATATAATAATCTCCCAAATCGGAGGTCAATTGCCCACTCAAAACACAATAATTAAGCCTAAGAAGTTTCATCCAATTTTCCCCAATTTTGACCTTAAATTCGAATTCTAAAGGTAGATTTAACTATATATTAATGGAATACAACTAGATAGGGACAAGAAAACACTACCCAATGATCTTCTCTTCAAATTCCACCCAAAATCGCCTTCTCCCGAGCTCCCAATTAGTTTTTCTAACTTTTGAAATAAACCATCGGATTTTCCCGTTTTCAGAGCAGTGCTTTCCGCTTATGCGGACAAGGGGCCGCTTCTGCAGTCCCGCACATACGAACCACGAGCCGCTTTTGCGACTCCTCACTTAAATTTCCAAATTCCGCTTCTGCAGTCTTACACTCGCGGAAGCGATTCTGCTTCAGTGGAATTTCCACCGCTTCTACGAACCCAGCTGCCCTGCCCTCTTTTCGCTCCTACGGTGACCAAACCACTTCTGCGGCTCCGCTTCTGCGGTTCCCAAGCCGCAGAAGCGAAAATACCAGAAGGCCTGCTGCAATTTTTTTCAAACTTCAAAATTTACCCGTTGAGCATCCGAAACACACCCGAGGCCCCCCGGGACCTCAATCAATCATACACACAAGTCATATAACCTAACACCGACTTGCTCGAAGTCCCAAATCACATAAAACAACATCAAAACGATGAATCAAACCAAAAATCAAGCTTATGAACTTCCAAGTCTTCAAATAACGAATCTCATTCCGAAACCTATCAATTCAACTCAGAATGATGCCAAATTTTGCAGACAAGTCGAAAATGACATAACGGAGCCGTTCCAACTCTCAGAATCACATTTCGACCCCGATTTCCAAAAAGTCAATTGTGGGTCAAACTTCTTCATTTTCCAACTTCATCTTTCGCCGAAATGCCTCAACTTACTCTACGGACCTCCAAATCTGAATCTGGGTGCGCACCTAAGTCCAAAATCACCATACGAAGTTGTTGAGATCATCCACAGCCCATTCTGGGTCGTTTACCCAAAATTCCAATTCCGGTCAACTTTTCACCGTTCTAACTTCCAAAACAAGGTTTCTTCTCTAAATTTGACTCTAAATCATCTGAAAGCCGAATTCCACCATGCACGCAAGTCGATACTAATATTCCAAAGCTGTTCCAGACCTTATGCCGCCAAACGGGGCATAATTTCTCAAAATGACCGGTCGGGTCGTTACACATAAGCATGTAGCAATTATAGCATGGATTCAAGGCATAATTTTGAGCAATGAATATGAGAGAGACAATTAATACAATAATTAATTCATGATTTTGAAATAATACTTAATTTTTAAATAAATATGCAAAACAATTAATTTGACGCATGGAATTCACAAAACAATTAATTTGACGCATGGAATTCACCTTACCTATGCGCTGTACGCATGGAATTCACATAACAAATAATCCAAGAATTTTATTCCCTAAATCCAAGGTTAACCACGACACTTACCTCATTCGCAACCAAATTCAAGATTCCAATAAACTTTTGCTTCGCCAATTCGTGTCCGAATTCCTCAAATCTACTCATAAAAAATTCGATATACAAATCATGAGATTTAATTCCATATTAATTTACTAATTTTCTGGATTAAAATCTGAAATTTATTAAAAATTGGATAGTGGGACCCACGTCTCAAAACTCGGAAAAACTCACGAAATACGAATCTGTGTCCTAAAGTATCAAATATAGTCATAATTAATTCTATATACTCAATACAAATCGTGGGATTTAATTCCATATAAATTTACTAATTTTCCGGATTGAGATTCGAAGTTTATTAAAAAAAATTGACAGCGGAACCTACGTCTCGAATCCTAAAAAAACTCACGAAATCTGAACACCCGTTTCGATACGAGTTCAACCATACAAAAACTATTGAATTCCGACATCGAATTGACTTTCAAATCTTAGATTTTTATTTTTGGATGATTTTATAAAAATCTAATTTTTCTTCCATAAATTCACGGATTCATGATGTAAATGAGTATTAAAGTAAGACCTATGTATGTCAAGAGGTGCAATGGGAGCACCGGATTCATGGAATTTTGACTAAGTTGATCAGAAATTGTTATTGTGGTCTGGTAATTAAAGTGATGCAAGGTGTGAATTCAACAAAATTGTGCAGTCATGCTTGGGCACAGCGTGTAGTGATTGATATGGTGATCGTATGTTGGAATGAGGCCTGGCATAGAATTTCGGATGTTGGAATTGGGATCTAAGGCTTATTTGCTTGAATAAAAAGGGAATATCTTCAGGATTTATCGAGCTAATGTGCTCAACCGAGTTGGGGGAGCACGGGAAAGTGCATGAGGTGTCAACCAGTGATTTCAGACTACTTCAGTATAGCTCTCAGCACGTTCGAGGACGAACGTATGTTTAAGTGGGAGAGAATGTAATGACCCAACCGGTGGTTTTGAGCCCCAGCGTGTCATACAATAGTCTGAGACCATGAGCAGCTTTATTTCAGGTATTACGACTTGTACGCATGGTAGGAATTTAATTTCAGGAAGTTCAGAGTTAATTTGGAAAGAGAATTCTCATTTCGGAAGCTTTAAGTTGAAAGAATTAAATAAGATTGGATCTTGAGTAAACGACCTCGAAATTAGGATCTGAAGGTTCCAACAAGTTCGTATGATGATTTTGGACTTGGGCGTATGCCCGAATCGGGTTTTGGATGACTCGGGAGCATTTTGGCACCTATTGTTGAAAGTAGCATTTTGAAAGAAATTTCATAAGTTTGGGTCGAAGTGCATTTCAGTGATATCGATGTCCGTTTGGGATTCCGAGTTTGGGAGCAGCTTTGTATGTTGATTCTGGAGTTGGGAGCGCGATCGAAAGTGAATTCGGAGGTCCGTAGGTCATTTTGGAGTCATTTGGCTAAAGATAGAAATTTGAAGGTTTTTAAGAAGTTAGACCGGAAGTGGACTTTTTGATATCGAGGTTGGAATCCGATTCCGAAAGTTGGAGTAGGTTCGTAATGTCGAATATGACTTGTGTGCAAAATTTGAGGTCAATCGGACGTGATTTGATAGGTTTAAACATCGAAAATAAATGTTTGAAATTCTAAAGTTCATTAAGTTTGGATTGGAGGTCGATTCATGATTTTAGTGTTGTTTGATGTGATTTGATGCCTCGAGCAAGTCCGTAACTTGTTTTGGGATTGGTTGGTAGGTTTGGTTGAGGTCCCGGGGGCCTCGGGTGGATTCCGGATCAAATTTGAAATTTGAAGGAGGGCTGAAGCAGCTGATACCTGGTGTAACCGCACCTGCGAGGTTTTGGCCGTAGGTGCGGAGCCGCAGAAGCGGCCAGGAAGCCGCATATGCGGTATGGGCGGAGGAGAGATGGGACCGTAAATGCGGTCAGGGTTTCGTAGAAGCGGGACCACATCTGTGGAAGATTGGTCACAGAAGCGAATGGGGAGGCCTAGTGGGGGAACCGCAGAAGTGGTATTGGGACCGCACCTGCGGAACCGCAGAAGTGGCCATAGGACCGTAGGTGCAAAAATTGTTGAAGGCAGAATGGTTGTATTAAAGTCGGGTTTTGGCCATTTCCTATGATTTTTCTTGGCTTGGGGCGATTCTTGGAGGATCTCTAGAGAGGGTTTTCATCGTCAATGACAAGGTAAGTTACCCCCACCTATTTTGAGTTAAATACATCAATTATGTATGGACTTGAGCATGAAATTTGTAGAAAACTTGGGGTTTGAGGGAAGACCTAGAAAATTAGTATTCTTGGAATTTGACCACAATTTTGGATATGGAATTTAGAGAAAATCATGTATTTGAGTTCGTGAGGCCATGGGTAATCTTTATCTTCGAAAAATTTCGAATTTCGGGCAGGTGGGCCCGGGGGCATTTTTGTCAACTTTTCGATCGGGGTTAGGAATTGTTATAAATTGGATTATAATGAGTACCTTAGCATATATTAATGGGTTTAAATAATTATTGGCTAGATTTGGAGTGTCGTGTATTGATTCAACTCTTCGGAAGGGCGCGGAATGCCGGTTATGGATCTTCGGAGCGAGGTGAGTCTCCTTTCTAACCTTGTAAGAGGGAATTGTCCCCATAAGTGAAATAATTGATTATGTTCTCCTATTTGTGGGGGCTACCTACGCATGAGGTGATGAGAGTCCGTGCGTAGCCACTATTATGCTATTGTTCGGGTAGTTAGGACCCAAAAACATGCTATACTTGGATTATTTACGAACCTATTGATAGCTTGAATTTCTTAAATCACATCGAATTAGTAAACGAATTTCTTAACCGATAAAACTTCATTTTTCTTAAATGGTTAAAAGTGAATTTATTTTCATTGGATAATTACTCTGTGTGGGCTTCTTGATTGACTGTCTGTGTGTTTATTTATGGAACGGGCCGAATGCCTCGGCAGTTTAAATAGATGCATCTATAGGCGCGACGTCGACCCTCGGCAAGTGCACAGTTTATTTCTGTTGGATCGGGCCGTCGCCTCGGCATAATATGTGCATGCTTACATTGCTTATCCTAAAACTTATAGAAGTTGATATTGCCTTTTTAAGGCCCACTATAAACTAATAAAGATAACGAAAAGTAAATCTTGGAATTTCCTTATTATTTGAGAAGGTGTTGCCTGTTTTCTTGCTCTATGAGTTATAATTGCTAGATAAATAGATGTTATTCTCACATCTTCACCATATTATTATTGGACCACTAGTAAGTGTCGAAGTTGATCATCTCGTCTCTACTTCTTCAAGATTAGACGGGATACTCATTGAGTACACATTGTTTTCATACTCATACTACACTTCTGTGCATTTTTATTGCACAGGTATATGTAACTCTAGTGGCCTACTGGGCGTAGCAGCATGGGGATACAGAGACTGAGGTGAGCTGCTCTTCTCGAGGCGACCCGCAGTCAGCAAAGTCTCTTTCAATTATATGTATTTATTTTCTATCCAATATTGTGCTCCGGACAGTTGTTGTACTTTATTTGATTTTTCTTAGAAATTGCTCATGCACTTGTGACACCGGGTTCTGGGATGGTTTTGAAGTATTTTTTATTAACTGCTTATCATTTAAATTTGATTGAGACAATTATCTTATAAATTGCAAATTTTGAAGGAAAATCCTAGATTTCAAAAGTATTAAGACAAAAATTTAATTAAGTAATTTTGTTGGCCTGCCTGACAGCAATGTCCAGCGCCATCACGACCCTTAGTGGATTTTGGACCGTGACAAATTTGCTCCATGCACCAGAAATTTTTGGCGAACAGCTCTGATACCAACAATCACCTTGCCGATACGTTGTACACATGAAATTCACATAACAATTAATCAATGTTTCTATTCCCTCAAGTCAAGATTAACCACGACACTTACCTCGCTTCGAAACCAAATTCAGGATTCCAATAAACTTTTGCTTTGCGAATTCATGTCCGAAAGCCTCAAATCTAGTCATAAACAATTTTATATACTCAATACAAATCGTAGGATTTAATTCCATATGAATTTACTAATTTTCCGGATTAAAATGCAAAATTCATTAAAAAAAATTAACAACAGAATCCACATTTCGAATCCTGGAAAAACTCACGAAATCCGAGCACCCGTTCCATATGAGTTCAACCATAAAAAATTATCGAATTCCGATATCGGATTAACTTTCAAATCTTAAATTTTCATTTTTGGAGAATTTTATAAATATCTTGTTTTTCTTCCATAAATTAACGTATTCATTATGTAAATGAGTATGGAATCATGAAATATTATCAATATAGGATGAGGAACACTTACCCCAATATTTTCTCGCGAAAATCGCCCAAAAACCGTACAAGAATCGTGCTCCAAAAATCCAAAATGAAATGAAGGAAATTACTATTTTTTGTCGCTAAGTTTCTGCACATCTATCACTAAAAGTCTATTTTCCGTCACTATAAGTCCACACTAGAACTTGCTTAAACTATCCTTTATTCGGTCGATCATAACTTTATGTACAAATGTCTAAATTATAAATGGTTTAATTTTCTGAAAACTAGAATCAAAAGACTGCAACTTTCATGTTTTGATACTTTTCCGATTCCTTATAGATTACGGGATATAATCTTCCAAAGTCTGCTCCATGCATCCAAAATATCTACAAAAACTACTTTACTAGCCTAAGTTCAATCCATGATAACTTTCTGTACAAATATCTAAATGATGAATCGTTCAACTTTCTGGAAATTAGAATCAAAGAGCTACAATATTCATGTTTTGATAATTTTCAGATTCCTTACAGATTGAGAAATATAAGCTTCCAAAGTTGGCTCCATGCATCAGAAATTTCTAGCGAACAACTCTGATACCAACTGTCACCTTGCCGATAAGTTATACACATGTAATTCATAGAACAAATAATTCAAGGGTTATGTTCCCTTAGGTCAAGGTTAACCACGTCAATTATCTCACTTCGCAACCGAATTCAAAATTCCAATAAAAATTTATTTCGCGAATCCGTCTCCGAAAGCATCAAATCTAGTCATAATTAATTCAATATACTCAATACAAATCATGGGATTTAATTACATATAAATTCCCTAATTTTTCGGATTAAAATTATAAATTTATTAGAAAAAAAAATGATAGCGGGACCTACGTCTCGAATCCCGAAAGAATTCAAGAAATATGAACACCCGTTTCGGTATGAGTTCAACCATACAAAAATTATCGAATTTCGACATTGGGTTGACTTTCAAATCTTAGATTTTTAGTTTTCGGCAATTTTATAAAAATATGATTTTTCTTCCATAAATTCAAGGATTCATGATATAAATGAGTATGGAAAGTAAAACTTACCCCAATGTTTTCTCGTGAATCGCCCAAAAATAGCCTATAATCGTGCTCCAAAAATCCAAAATGAAATGAAGGAAATGACCATTTTTGGTCCTTAAGTTTCAGCCCATCTGACACTAAAAGTCCAGTTTCCGTCACTAATAGTGCACACTAGAACTTGCTTGCAACATCCTTTATTCAATCGATCATAACTTTATGTACAAATGTCTAAATAATGAATGGTTTAACTTTCTGTAACTAGAATCAAGGGGCTACAACTTTCATATTTTGATAACTTTTCGATTCCTTATAGATTACGAGATACAAGTTTCCAAAGTCAGCTCCACGCATCGGAAATATCTAGCAAAATTACTTTACTAGCCTTAATTCAATCCATCATAACTTTCTGTACAAATATCCAAATGCTGAATAGTTTAACTTTCTGGAAATTAGAATCAAAGGGCTACAACATTCATGTTTTGATAATTTTTAGATTCCTTATAGATTGCGAAATATAAGCTTCCAAAATTGGCTCCATGCACCATAAATTTCTAACGAACAGCTGTGATACAAACTGTCACATTGCCGATAAGTTATACACATGTAATTCACATAACAAATAATTCAAGGGATCTGTTCCCTTAGGTCAAGGTTAACAACGATAAATATCTCGCTTCGCAACCGAATTCAAGAGTCCAATAAAAATTTATTTCGCAAATCCGTGTTCGAAAGCATCAAATCTAGTCATAATTAATTCAATATACTCAACACAAATCGTGGGATTTAATTCCATATAAATTTACTAATTTTTCGGATTAAAATTTGAAATTTACTAGAAAAAAATTGACAACGGGACCTACTTCTCGAATCCCAAAAGAACTCACGAAATCTAAACACCTATTTCGATACAAGTTCAATCATACAAAAATTATCGAATTTCAACATCGGATTGACTGTCAAATCTTATATTTTTATTTTTGGACGATTTTATAAAAATCTAATTTTTCTTCCATAAATTCACGGATTCATTATATAAATGAACATGGAATTATGAAATTTATCAATATAGGATAAGTAACACTTACCCCAATATTTTCTCGTGAAAATCACCCAAAATGAGCCCATAACCGTGCTCCAAAAATCCAAAATAAAATGAAGAAAACTACTATTTTTTTTGCTAAGTTTTTGTAACTAGAATCAATGGGCTACAACTTTCATGTTTTCATAATTTTTGATTCCTTATAAATTACGATATATAAGTTTCCGAAGTCAGCTCCACGCATCAGAAATATCTAGCAAAACTGTTTTACTAGACTTCATTCAATCCACCATAACTTTCTGTACAAATATCCAAATAATGAGTAGTTTAACTTTCTGAAAATTAGAATCAAACGGCTTCAACTTTAGTATTTTGATAATTTTCAAATTCCTTACAGATTGCGAAATATAACCTTCCAAAGTTGGTTCCATGCAACAAAAATTTTTGACGAACAGCTCTGATACCAACTGTTACTTTGCCGATACATTGTATACATGAAATTCACATAACAAATAATTCAAGGATTCTATTCTCTCAAGTCAGGATTAATCACGACACTTACCTTGCTTCGAACCCAAATTCAAGATTCCAATAAACTTTTGCTTTGCGAATCCGTGTCCGAAAGCCTCAGATCTAGTCATAAACAATTCGATATACTCAATATAAATCGTGGAATTTAATTCCATAGGAATTTACAAATTTTTCGGATTAAAATCCAAAATTCATTAAAAAATAACAGCGGGATCCGCCTCGAATCCTGGAAAAACTCACGAAATCCGAACACCTATTCCATACGAGTTCAACCATAAAAAATCTTAGATTTTCTTTTTTGGATGATTTTATATAAATATTATTTTTCTTCCACAAATTCATGGATTCATGATGTAAATGAGTATGGTATCATGAACTATTATCAATATAGGATAAGGAACATTTACCCCAATATTTTCTCGTGAAAAATTGCCCAAAAACTATCACAACCCATTTCCATAATAGGTCATGATAGAGCCCAACACCATTGTCGGGCAAGCCAACGCAGAAAATACTAAATAAACTTTCATGTACCTTTACCCCGAAATAGTTGAAATAATTCTTTAAGTTGAAATAAAATCAAAAATGATTAATAAAGTCATAATAATCATACAACCCTAAAATAATACAGTCTACTAATGTATGTGTCGAGGCCTGGTGTCAGAGTTTGTGGGCAACTAGTACAATATACAAAAGAATCACACTATCCTACTGTCTGAAACAGAATAGACAACAAAAATACACAAGAAATACTTTTCCAGGCTGCTGAACGGCATGGAAGGGAAGCAACTCACCGTATAAGTCTCGAGTCTGCTCAGGGATACGCACCAGATTGATAGCCAGATACACCTGCCTAAGATCATGTACAATTAAGTACAGAAGTGTAATATGAATACATAAACAATATGTAATGTCACGACCCCAAACCCCGGTCGTGATGGCGCCCAACACCTTGTTAGGCAAGCCCGACCTTTAGAACATTCTCATCCCAAGTTTACAAAGCTCCTTATCAGTTATTAAACTTGAAAACACCAAATAAGGAAAATCTTAGTCTGATAGTAATAACAACTGTGCGGAAACCGCAATAATATCCAAAACAGCCCATATCAGATCTAGCGTCAGGGGTCAGAGCCTCTAGATACAATAGAGCAACATCCTATACATATGAAAGTCTAGCTGCGGAAGTAAAGAAAGATAAGAGGAGAAAGCGGGTCCTGCGGACGCCAGGCAGCTACCTCGATGACTCCAATAGATGAACTAGGCAGCAGCAACAAACACAGCTATACCTCCTGGATCCCTGTATCTGCACACAAGGTGCAGGGAGTAAAGTGAGTACTCCAGCTCAGTGAGTAATAAAAATAAATAACGACTGAAAGCATAAAATCCCATAAAGGCACAAATGACGCTATTTCAAGCAGTAAAATCAATTATACAATAAATCTGTGGAGTAACAGATAACTCTTTTTGAAAACAGTGAAGAAAATTAATTTCAACAAGTAAAGAATAACCAGAAACTCGCCCCTCGGGCTTAATATCGATTCCTTAGCACAGTATCAGCCCCACGGGCGCACTCCCAACTCACCATCACACAATATGAGCCTCTCGGGCTCACTCCAAACTCACCATCACACAACATCAGCCTCTCGGGCTCACTCCCAACTCACCTGGGTACCCTGCGCTCACTGGGGGTGTGTACAGACTCCGGAGGGGCTCCTACATCCCAAGCGCAATATCAATAGGCCTTAAAGCCTTCACACATCACACTCGAGGCCTGAAAGCCTCCTCACATAACATTCGAGGCCTTGAAACCTCCTCACATCACTCAACATATCCTCTCATATGGCCCTCGGCCTCAGTCAGTCCAGAAAAATAATCATAAGCCCCTTGGGCATCATTAAAACAATGGTGCTCAGCTCAAACAACATTATAAATATCATTAAAATCTCAAGTTGAGTATAAATATAGCTGAGCTCATGAAATAGTATAATTCTAGTGGACTGAGTTCAAATAATATTTCAATTAGTGAGGAAAATAGTGATATAAATCCACAAAAGATTTCAAGTAATTGGCACGAAGCCCAAATATGGATATAAGCCCAAATCATGGTGAAAAACAGTAAATCTTTATCAAATACGCGGTAAAATATCAACAAGGATGGACCAAGTCGTAATCCCAAATAGTAAATGACCCTGCGCTAGTCATACAACGTGTGTCTCATCTCAACATAGCAGTATGTTGTGCAATTTGGGGTTTCAAACCCTCAGGGCATCATTTAAAATCATTACTCACCTCAAGACGGTCAAAGTCTAGCTTGCTATGCCCTTGCCTCTCAAATTAGCCTCCTGGTGCATAGAATCTGGGCAAAATCACAACGAATAATTTATGATAAGCTAATGGGACATAACCCAATTGAAAGAACTAGAAAAACACCCAAAAATACGAAGTTGGCAAAACCCGAGCCCCGGGCCCACGTCTCAAAAAATTATGAAATTCACATTTCTGGAATTCTCGTCTCACCACGAGTCCGTACATACCAAGAACTCCCAAATCGGACCACAAATGGCCCCTCAAACCCCAAATTTATAATTTTTACTTCAAGCCCTAATTTCTTATAATTTAGCCATAATCTCATGAATTTCAAGGATGATTCTTCAATAAAATAATGTATTTAACTCATAAAACTCACCTCCAAACGATTCTCAGTCGAAACCCTCTTAATTCCTCGCCAAAAGATCCCAAGATGCCCAAAAATGGTGAAAGAAATGAATTAGTTCGCGGATGAAATGTCCTTAAACATTCTGTTCATACCTGGAATTCCTTCATCGTGTTCGCGACAACACCCATGCGAACGCGAAGACCAAACTTTTAAAAATCCAAAATACTCTACGCGAACGCGGCACCTCCATCGCGAACGCGATGGTCCACTTCCCAGACCTACGAGAACGTGATGCTCTTCACGCGAACGCGATCAATTAAATCCCATAGCTTTGCAAATGCGACTTCCCCTTCGCGAACGCGAAGGCTAATTTTCCAGGCCTCCAAATTACTCTACGCATTCGCGTTACACCTCACGCGAACGCGATGAACAATGTTTCTGCAACACTTCAGCAAAAAATCTGCTATCTCCCAAAACCAAAATAGTCCGTTTGATCACCCGAAATCACCCCGAGGCCCCCGGGACCTCAACCAAAAATACCAACCTACTCCAAAA